>CM077034.1:159138148-159436152 GCA_039090855.1 Macrothele yani | reverse complement strand
ATTGCTGTAAAGTAAGCATAGGGACAAAGATCATGAGATATTTCACTGGTGATAAGCGCTCTTTTCTAGCCTTTCATTTCCCATACCGTGACACAAAGCATGTTTCTCCCAAAGATTGTTTCTATCCGGTGACATGATACCACACCAATAGGTAGAAAGAAGAGCCTCAAACATCTTCTCTCTCCTCTCTTAGTTTGGCGACATTTAATTTATAGCTTCTTCAGTGGGCACTTGGGTAAACATTAATGTCAATCATTCTCCTGAATAAATACTTTAAAGAACAAAGCTGACAGGGAAGCAACGGTTTCTGACGCGCTACTTCACTCCTTTCAGCCGTGTTCGGCCCACTTATTACCCAGGGAATATGTTTGTTCCATCTGATTTTAGCCAATTTTGATAACCTAAATTTAATTCGTCAAGCCAGTTAAAGACTTGCATTATGCTTTGGACACAAAATGTAGAAAACGAAAATTAGTTTTTGACTTTTTTATGTAAAATTGCCTATATTAACAAATTTGCAGAAATGAGGAAGTGCACGTCATTATGAATTTGAGCAAACCTACATGCTGAAAATAGATACATCCAAACTTAGCCGTGGTTACCACGATGAAAAATACACTATCTACCAACAAGTAATTGGACACTCCTGTAATCATTGATATCTGCGGTCTTGATACACGTCACGGGCGCCGTCGTTAAATATCGTGTAGGAAACAACAATGCAACCGGTTGCTTACCAGATGCCATGCAGTTCGGAGCTATCTGATTTCGAGAAATATATAATCGTCGGGTATCACAGAAATGGCCGATTCATACGTGACATATCCAGCTGGTTGAAGTACCCAAAATCGACCGTGGCCTACGTGATTGGCAAGTGGAAGGTGAGAGGTGACTGTCGGAATAATGGCTACGGCCCGGCAGACCCACAAAACTGGGAGTTGAAGACCGACGGGTGCTGGCCGAAGAAATTCGAAAAAACCGCACCAAATCATTGGGACACATCCGGTGCTGAGTTTCCAACAGAGCATCCGAGAGTGTTCTTTTGATGAATACCATTCCCACAAGGAAACCCATCTGCTCAGTTATCATGGACATGCTGCCGCCCACAAGCCTTTGATCACCAAGTCCAATAGCGCTGCTCAGCTAACGCGTGGCGTAAAGAACGTCGACAGTAGACCGTTGAACACTGGAAGCAGGATTCTCTGGAGCAACGAATCAAGGTTCACCCTCTGCCGTTCGGATGGCAGGTTCTGGGTTTGACGTCTGCCTGGAGAACGCCTCCTGCCGGAATGTATTGTGCCAACTGTTAAGTTCGGCGGCAGTGGAATTATGCTATGGGGTGTTTCTTCTGGTATAGCACGGGACCCTTGGTCACAATTCCTGGTGAACTCAACGCCGAGACCTACTGCACCATTTTGTATGACCATGCGCTTCCTACGTTGTGGCAGTTTTTACGGGTTGGACCCATGTTACTTTTCATTTTCATTTCATTTCATTTAATGCATTTTAGTTTTTACAGACATGATATTACACAATCATAAATATATAGCACACATTATATTTTTTGCAACAACAGGGAATGAGGAGGGGAAAGGCTTGATAGGCCTGACGTGCCCTCCTCTCCCAAAGCACTCATAATTTTCATGAAAATAAAAAAAACCAAAAAAAAAAACCATAAACAAGTCAAGTGCACACAATATCAGACACAGCTAGGGCGGAATTTTACTATAAATTAATAAAAGGTGATAATACATTATGAACTTTTGGTCAGTAAAAAGAAATACACTGAGTTTCCGTTTAAATATATTAATATTATTAAGTGATACAATATCAGTAGGAAATGTATTCCTGATAATGCCGGACCAGTATAAATAATAAATGATCTAAATCACTGTTCTATTAGGTGGAAAGCATGGGGATTAGTGTTGTTTTTTGTCTCGTGGAGTAATCATGACCACGAGTACTTATTGAAATTAAATCTTGGTAGTAACCATTTTTTATTCTCAAAAACATCAGTTTACCTATACTGGTAGATATGCAATTGTTGAATAGTTAGTATATTACAAATCATTTGGACTCGGAGTCTAGCCTGAAAGACTGTATTTGAAAAATTGAGTATATTGTGTAAATTTAATTTGTAATTGTCTCATGAATCTGTTTTGTAATGACTGAAGTTTTTTCATATTATATAAGGTAGTCGTTCCCAATACAGATATACAGTAGATCAGATGAGACTGAATTAAACTATAGTATAATACAAAATCATTACTTTTGGGGTTGTAAATTGGCCACTGCACTACTAATAACCCTTATATTTCTTGGAGATCTTATTAGATAAGTAGTCAACATAGTGAATTCTATTTTAAATCATGCTGAATAATGATACCAAGATAATTATGATTTTGAACCACTTCTACAGATGATTCGAGTAAATTAATATTCTGAATTCAGGAAATAGGGGTTGACGTACTCGGGAAAAATCATTACTTCTGTTTTGTTAATATTAATAGCCAGATTATTTTTAGTTAACCAATTAGTGATAGATAGCAAAACGACCTTGTAGCTGTCGCACCAGTGTCTCAAACATCATTTTCATGTATTAATATGGTTGCACTGCATCTGCATATAAAATAAATATCTGAATTGCGTAGACAGGTACAGAAGTCATTAATATAAATATTAAATAATAATGGAGCAAGTACCGAGCCCTGAAGGACTCCTGAAATGACTATTGACTGTAAGTTAGATTTGGTATGTTCAATTTCTGTATATTGCTGGCAACCAGTGAGATAGTTTCTGAAGAGATTATGTAATGTACCCCGGAATACCAATTGTATACAATTCTTGATAATAATAAGTTAGTGATTTAAAGTATCAAATGTTTTGATAAATCAATGAAAAGTCCCAATGTAAATTTATTATTAATAGAATTAAATTGAACTTTATCTTTTAAAATGTAAAAGAGTGATTTCTGTTGAGGAATTTATGGTAAAAAGCTAAATTTATTTTTTGTGCAAAATTTTATATTTTTCAATATAAGCAAATAATCTAACAAATAGTAATTTTTCAAAAAATTTTAGCAATAATGGATAATTTAGCTATAGGTCGATAATTATTAATATCTGGTCAAAGAACCCTTTTAAAAGACAGGAGTAATTTTTGCAACTTCTTAACGAATCTGGGAGAAAATACCTGTAGCTAGAATGGAATTAAAAATGTATAATAGGGGGAGTAACAATAAAAAAAAGTTATAGTTTTTTAAATTTTGGGAAGAATATCATCTGGACCTGGTTCTGTATTTATGTTAATATTTTGCAGTTGGTAGATTAATTCGGTTCTAGTAATTTCCAAAAGTATGCATTGAATTTAAAGTACATGAGTTGGAGTAATGAGGTAATTGTTGATCGTTCAGCTTAGGAAGTTGTTGTATTATACGTTGTGGAGATACAATAATATGATCATTAAGATTGATTAGCAATTTCCAGTGTGATCGGTAATTTTGATGTTACCCCGAGTGAGGTGAATCGAAGTCTTTGGTACATTCCTACGACCTAATAATATTTTTAAGTGCTTCCAGGTTACTTTTGGATTATTTTTAGAAAAAATATGAAAATAATAATCTCTTTTTAATTTTCTAATGTAGGAGTTAGGATTATTTCTAAATTTTTTTAAAAATATTATAATTAATTTGTGACCTTGATTTTAAGAACTTTGTGAACAGTTTACTTTTTTTTTATTTATCTGATTAAGACAGTACTTTGTTTGGCCAAGGTTTCCGCTCCTTCTTGAATTTAGACGTGGTTCTTTTTAAATAGAAAGCCTTGTATGGTACAATCTCTTCAAAGTTATTTCAAATAAATTATAAGCCACATCAGGATTAGAAATTTGCATTATTTCATCCCAAAGAAGTTCGTATCTTGTACTAGGCTTATGAATAGATTCTGGTTATTATTCTCATTAATAATTCGAGAGATAGTATTTGTTGGACTAGATGCGTGTATATCACTATATGTGTAAATTAAGAAAATTGGCAGATGATCACTGAAATGAAAATTAAGAACGGACCTGATAAAATAGAGGTCCCGATGGTATTTTTGATTATACATAGATCCAAAATTGAGGCTGCGTATATTGAGTTATTCTTGTAGCTGAAAAAATAGTGTTATAGAATCCTGCAGTGGCAATTGCACAATTAAATTCTCGTGGGTATGAAAGATTCCGTGACAGATCAATATTAAAGTCTCCCAGTAACAGTCCTTTTTTCCTTGTAAAATTTATATAATTAAGTATATCAGTAAATATTTCAATAAATAAAGAAGGGTTCGCTGTTGGTGGACGTGATAACAGGCTTGAAATTATATTATATTGATCTTCCAATTGTAATAATTTCAATATCAAGAATTACTAAATGTCAATTTTTCAATTTGGGTGCAGTCCAAATTATTTGTTTTAACAAAAATTGCAATTCACTCCTCCTCTAGACTCAGTACTATTTTTATTAAAAAGTCTGATAAAGAGAATGGGAGATGTAGGTAATAGTCTTCAGAAGAAGGAAACCTATGTTTCCTGCTTAAACGCAAATTATATCTGTTTGATAATTTAATAGTTTAACTAATGCCTTCAGATCAGATATCTTATTGACTAATGATCCGGTATTAAGATGGAATAACATTTAGGCCACCCCCTGCACCAATTAATAATTAATTGACCTTATCTTCTTATATCTATATATATTTTTCCTTTTTTTTTGTTTTTCCAAAGTAGTAATTAAAAAAAAATAAAAAAGTTCTGAACAGTTAGTTATTGTTGCATAACATTCTAATATCTTTAAAATACCATGTAAACATCAAGACATTCTCCAATAACATTAATCAGTGACATATAAGAACTCAAATAAAAAAAATTATAAACATATTAATAACCTCAGTACACATACAAATTCTATATTTCCCTCAATAATCAACAATTCTGTGTTATAACTCAATTAATAAACCAAACAATAAAGGGAATGTAATAAAAAAAGGTTAGTAAATAGTAAGGCACCATGTACAATTCATTGTTTTCAGTTACCACATGTCATAATTCCAGTAGCTAAACATATTCAGTGACTGGATAGAAGAATGTCAATGAGACACTCTCATGACATAGAGAAATTAAACATGTAAGATTGTGTTTATTTCTGAAGAGTCCCTATATGTAATACAAATTCCCCACTTCCTCCCAAATGATCAACATACATTCTGTAAATTAACGAAACGAAATATACTAATAAAAAATAATAGTTAAAACCAAATACAATTCAAGTTTTTCAGTTCCCATACCAAAATTCCAACAGATATGCCCACATAACAGGAGAGGAACATGTCCCCAGGAACTCCAATGACAGTCAAAACTAGTATGTGATCAGTAACCTCCATACACAGTACAAATTCCCTGATACCTCCCCCAGTGGGATCCCCCAGCCAGTATAACAGCAGTCAAGTATAATAACTAAGAATGGTAGGTAATCAAAAATATAGTACAGAAATAGCTAACCAAATATAAGTTCAAATTTCCAATTACCATACTAAAATTTCACAATAATTATAAAAATTTGACAAGTAGGTAAACCCATGAGTTCCCATGCCCGAAGTCCAGTGATTAAACAAGAGCTAAAGACTGTGATGGAATCTGCCATCAATCAACTCCAATAACATGTAAATATATGATAGAATTTAGGTTCATGGAAATAACCTCTATACACCTTATAATTTCATCTTTTCTTCCAAATAAAAACAAAATAATTAATTAAGTTTGATGGTAAAATGTAATAAACCAAAAAAAAAAATAATAATAAGGAAGTGATACTATAAAACTAATAGCATCCAAACAAATTTAAGTCCGAATATATTTGCCCTCAAATCAAAAATCCAGCAAACATACACAAATAATGGCTTGGTGTAAATAGGACATCAACATTTCCAATGACCTGCATAAATTACTGAAATATCAATATAAGCAAATTCAGGTTGACAATGCCACCTACCATGTTGCGAGGTCCACCATGACTTGGTATGGTAAATGGACGATGTCATCACTCTGATGACATCGTCCATTTACATTATCTCCACGTATTTGATATATATTAACCATTTCTATCGCACTTGGTATGGTGACAATGGGGTTAATCGAATGGACTGGCCTGCGCAGAGCCCGGACCTTAACCCTGTCGAGCACCTATGGGACGAGTTGGAGAGTCGACTTAAAGGGTGCCCCCACGGCCCGAAATCGGTGAAGGAACTGACATGTCTTTTCCAAGCCGAGTGGAAGAAAATACCGCTAGCCGTCGTACAACGCCTGGTTGAGAGTATGCCTCGGAGTGGTCGCATCTGTAATCGCCGCTCGTGGAGGCTCCACCAACTATTGAAGGTGAATAAACTTCGTTTTCCTTTGCTATCACAGGTGTTCAATTACTTGTTGGGAGATAGTATAGATTCTATTAATTGGTTAAAACCTTAAATGAGATAAACACACACACTAGTGAAAACACATAAGACCTTTCAAGGCGCATCAGCCTCATCTTCAGATGGAATAAACTACTTAGTTATTCCATCTAACTATTGTAGTTAGATGGAATAACTACTAATATAAATATTAGTAGTTATTCCATCTAACTATGAAATAACTACTAATAATTAGATGGATTAACTGCTTAGTTATTCCATTTAACATTGTTATTCATACTAACCATGTAGTTTTATGTAGTTTATTCAACCCGATAATGTGGCTGACGCAGCCTTGAAAAGGTCTTATGGATTGAAACTAGTGCGTGTATTTTTTTTATTTCAGTAAATGTTTTAACTAATCACTAAGTTTTATTGTTCCATCGTGTAACTACAGCTAAGTTTGGATGTATCTACATACTGCACGAAAATTATTGCTGATGCTGAAGAAAGGCATTTTGAGAAAGATGTGGTAATCTTAGTTTCTGCGATCTGTTTGAAAAACCCTTGCGTTGCAAGGACGTAAATTTACAAAAATTTTAAACCAGTGCATAATTACGGTGTAACCTTTAAGCATATATTAATCTGTTTTCTTGATTTCAATATTTTTGTGACAAAAATGTTAATGCCTGGCTGAGGAGGGAGGTTTCTCTATGACTAGGAAAAGTAATTTAATCTGCTCTGTGCTCAGGAAAACAAAGATTAAAACACTTGCCTAAAAATACAAAATGAATACATACTTTCGGATTTAATATACATAAAATTACCTATCTATATATAAACATAAAAAACGGTATGTGTGCCAAAATATCGCGTTACCTATATATAACACCCCTTTTTAAAATTGTACATAAATTTCTCCTATGAAATCGTATAATAATCACTAAAGCATTTCGTAGAATTTCTAGCGTATATGATGTCACTGACATTCCTGCCCGATTGCTTAAAATACCCTTTTCGCCGTAGTTTTTCGACCTCCATTGGTTTTCAAGGAGGGCAAGTTTTCAAATCGCTTAAAATGACATAAAAACCTAGATTTATTTTTGAGTACTTGTCATTCACCTTTTTTACAATACTTCAGTGACAGGAATATTAAAATTTTTTGTCGTGCAGTGAGATTGCGGTATCTCAACGTAAAAAAATCAGTTAGCTCTATCCCCCCCCCAAAGTAAATTAAACTAAATTTGCTAAATGATCAGAAAATTATTATTAGAAGTCTTAATTTAAAACACGCGGTTGTATAGCTAATTTTCGATTTTTATATACAGGCGGTTGAATATGTAATTTTCGATTTTTATATACACAAATGTTCTGTGTATTTCGTAAATTCATCAGAGAACTTGTGATAAATGAAAGAGTAAACTGTTCGTTTCCCTTTCCAAATTTGCACATTTTTTTATCACTTAGTAAAAATTTCGGAAAAGTTTTTATAAAATGAATTATATTTCTATATATATATTTCACTTTGGACGAGAAAGAAAGTTTGGGAAGTGGTTGTACACCACTGAAAGTAAAATCTATTATTACTTATATCGGACCACAAGCATGTTATTTATTTATTTTTTTTTTTTTTTTGGCAGAATGAACGCATATTCTTGTTTTTTGAGCCGTTACAACGTTCAAAGCATTTTGCTGAATGTAACTCTAAAATGTATGACAATAAATGGCGTTAATTCATTGCGCTTTCACATCAGCATCCTAGCGGAAGGCCTTGCAATGGGTAGCCCACTGTCGCCTGTTTTATGCGAAATATACATGCTTCTCTTCGAGAACAAACTGTTTCAGCACGTTACATTCAACCTGTGGATTCGATATGTAGATGATACCTTTGTCCTCTGGAAAGGCAGAAATTCTGAACCACCTAAATTAGTTGAACTTATCAATTCAATTGATCCTCATATACCGTTCACATGTGAGACTGAAAATAATGGTTGCTTACCATTCCTAGATGTCCTTGTGTCACGCTCTGAAGGATCCTTTAGTACAACAGTTTATGAAAAGCCATTTGCTGTTTCCTTACCTCCACATGCAAAATCAAATCACCCATGGAAACAAAAAATGTCTGCTTTCTACACATACGTATATCGTGCAGTACATATATGCTCAACTGGGGATTCCTTACAGAAAGAGCTTCATTTTCTTAAACGAACTGCAGTACACAGAGGATATAGCCCTTCCGTGATAGAAAAAGCGGTCCAAAAATATGGGAAACCGAAACCCGTCTGCTCGCTCACGCCAGTATACGTCCCAGTACGAACGAATTGGGCGGTTATCCTATTTGCTCCTCAAATTTGCTTCAGAATTTCAAAAATTCTCAAAAGTTTTAATTTCAAAGTGATTTTCAAACCCATAAACAAGATGAATTTTTACGGATCAAAAGACTATGTCCAAGACATAAATTCCTGGGGAATTTATCAGATACCTTGTGAATGTGGACTTTCATATATAAGACAGACCCGCAGGGCTTTAAGTTTCCGTGTGAAGGAGCACAAAACTTACGTACGGAACTATGAACTGAAGAAGTCATCAATAGCCCAACATTGTCCCGAAAATAACCATTAAATTTTTGTTTGGAAACACTATTCTTATTGATAAACCTGATTCGACTAACAAGCTTAATATATTAGAAGCTTTCCACATATACCGGAATTCTTCACAACTTGTCAATGACATGACGTCTACGCCATTTCTTTCAAGCACGTGGAAACAACTAACCAAAAACTGTGACCGTCAGAACTCTGATGATGTCACAATGATTTGGATGTTTACGCTCCATTCGTCCTGATGATGCCGAGCCAAACGCTCTGCGGAAACTATAATCGATGTTAATACAACATTTAATTGTGAAAAAACGTTGATAATTTATTTTAAATGAACATCACAAGTGTGTAGTCTTGAATTATATATAATACAAAATACTTTCGTATTTCAACTAAATTAGGGTGTATTTCGTGCATTCTACTAACTGAGTAGTCACTTAATCCGTCCAAGCACGATAATTAACCATGAGACAGAATGGAGCTCACAGCATCCACAAAGATAGAAGGTGTTTAATGAAAATACAATTAAAATGCAAGTACTTTCCAACCAATTATTGCTTCGCCTTCTAACTTAGAGCAGGTAGATGAGGACGTCTCTCTTTTACAGTCTTGTTTACCGCATACGTGAATCTGATTGATATAGTCAGTTCACGTGGGTAACTGAATGAAATTCTAGTCATGAAATTATTATTTTAAGTAATATCACATAATCTTCCATACCGGGCTCCCTTTAGAGTGATTTGATTTGCTTACATACATTTTTGAAGGCAGAATTTAGAATTATTCGCTTCGCAAAAAGGAAATTTCTTAAAAAAAGAACAGGTAGTTGGTAAAATTTAAACTTCCAATGGGCGAAGTCAATCTGTTGCATGTTATTCGATGAAGAATTAAAATTCGTTGCTGCTGTTGCGGGCATTAACTTAAGATCATTATTCGTTAATTCTAAATGCATGTGGTAATTTTAAATACAATAATGTGGCTTTAAAAATGTGATATTCCTGCAAACATTAGATTTTTTGTTATTATAGTATCCAAAACCAACTTTACTTTGGATCAGGACAGACTTGTCCTTTTAAATCGCCTCTTTCGTTTCGCCCGCTGCGTTGAAAAACAAATATAATTGCGACATATGTTCGTCGCTTAAAAAGCGCACAATTATGATCAGCACATGCATTTTTTTTAATCTTTCAAGAATGTACATATGTTTTCTGTAGTTTTAATGACGATTTTTTCAAATAGGGCCAGCTCCCTCCCTAACTCAATGTCATCGCATTCACAATTAAATCCTCAAGAAGAAACGTAAAGGATAATAATCTAATATGCTCATAATTCAGGGTAAGCAGTTTAAAACCACGTGATAAATACAAGTGTCGTATGAACGTCACTTTAGAAAACATTGATTAACTTTTTATATAATTTTCTCATAGGTAACAATTCAAAACGAAAACTGAATTAGATTAGTGTTCCTGCATTTTCTAAAACAAAGGATGTCACATAACACTTGATGTTTTTGAAAAATTTATGAAGTAAAGTTTTCCTAATTTGTAATACTTTCAATATGTTTCAGACAATATGAAATATGAGGTTCACCCTTTTCCTTGCTGGATACTAATTTCCCTTTAATGATTAGCACAAACATTTATCAAAAATATATATTTTTGGGAATTTCAATTTAGTATTTATGTGTCTTATCTTTTGTAAGTGACCAAGATGAAAGCTCTCTTCGATTGTGAAAATGATTCATGCATGATGATAAGTACATGCACATAGTGAATATACATATTCAATTGAGTTGGTTGTTCTTACATGATAACTAAATATCAACGTTTGATTTTAGAAAACTGTAAGGACATATCTATTTCACCAATTTTAAGAAACTGCAAGTTAAATATTCTCGATCATAAATTAGGAAGTAACTGTATTTGATTTTTATGACATTGGAAAATTACCCAAGTACTCAAAAATAGGCAACGAAAGGTAAGAATTCACCACACAAATCCACAGCTTAGTTATAGCTTTCCATGGTGCTACAGCTTCTGAGCTTTGCTTCAATAGGTTAATGTAGAAATAATGAAGTCAATAATGTTTCGTTAATTTCATACCCAGTAATATTTTGAATTTCAGAGGCCTTTTTTTAAGTGAATCCATATTTGCACGCTAAAAACACTAAATTCCAAGAACCAAGGATTTCCCATCTTGTCTAGCGTAAACCATTTCAAATATGACCAGGTCGGCTCGTAGAAAGGGAATTTCGGGTTCCATTACCCACAACAATATTAAATTACAAACCCTATTTCCGTGATATAATGGTCATTTCCGTGATATATAGACGTTCGGAGTCTACATCAACTTCTTTCAAATTTTACTCTCACGTTCCAGTTTCAAACAGTCATTGTGCCTTTACCTCGTCAAACCAAGCATGCGTCGAGGTCATTTCTGTCGTAATTTCCTAAAAAGGAACGGGTACTAATGATTCCTCTATTTGTATGACGTAATTTCCAATGACCCAATGAATTATCATTAGAGATTGGTAAGTACGCAAAATTACGCATCAACAAAAGTGCATCAATACCAATAATTCCAGAAGTCCCTCCACGGAGTTTCATAATAAGATGTTTGGAGGCGCAAAGTGGACTGAGATAGGGAAGGTAAGGATATGTAACATTATTGTCTTTTCTTTGAGGAATGGTATTATTATCCACTGAAAGGAATTTCTGCCGGGCACCCCAATGAACGGTATAACTCATTTTAAAATTTAAAATAAGATAGTTACAGGTTATAAATGCTGTTGGGCGAGCTTGATGCCCACTTTTTGTAGGTAAAGCAAAGTTCCAGGATTTACAGGTAACACAAATTTTATGGATACATGTACTATAATTTTCAATTTTATTACTGAACGTAAAACTGGAACACAATCTGTCACTCTATTGAAAAGAAACGACACTTAGCTATACTCCAGGTATGAAAGATATACACAGTGTAGCGTTATTCGTCATAATTTTCCTGCGCCAGAACGTAAGGAAAATGTCAATGCATTATTTTTTTGTGGTGTAATGTTTTATTTATTACTCAGTTTCTTTTTGTTTTTTTTTTCTGAATGAAGGTTTAGCGACCACCACGAGCAACTCAAAGGGCTATAAGCAGTCTCCAGTCCCTTATTTAGGGCCATTGGTTCCAGGGAAGGGAGAGCGTTAGTGCCATAAGACAAACACAACATCCATGCCTCACCGGGATTCGAACCCGGAACCCTTCTGGAGGAATGATCAGAGGCCATCGTTTAGACCACCGCGCCAACGGGCGGCTATTACTCATTTTGAGCAAATGGAAATGGATATTTCTTTGGGATTATAAGGAATGTTACTGAAGAAAAGACAACATTGAATATACAGGGTGATTTCGGATTTAGAAATAATGGTCATAAATGAAAGTATAGGTAATAAATACTCATCGAAACAAACAAAATTATCTTAGTCAACATAGGTCCGGAAACGAACCGTTTCAGATTTAATTGGCATTTTTGCAGGGTTTCCGCAGATAATGAAATAAGTTATTTTTTCTCCAGCTGTCAGAAATTTCGATAGTTTTTGCACATCTGAGGAAGTAATCGGGAGAGCTAAATTGTTTGAAGGACCGGTTACACCCCAAACATACCCCTCAACGAAAGTGCCTCCTCGACTTCTCACCAAGAGTAAGAAAACCAACCACTCCCGTTCTTGGAGTAAAACACCACACAGGGGGTACACTTTGAGCTCCTGGGGGAAAATGAAGGGAATGAATTTCGGGAAGAGTTGGTTGAGGGTCCGAACTTTTAGCCCAAAAACAAAGACTCTGAGATCTCTCCCGTAGGAACTCCACAAATACAACAAATAAAACAATAATAAACTGTGGGAAGAAACCAAAGTTACATCTGGTAACCCTGCATGATGTTATCGTGGCAAACAATAAACAAATGCCTGAGATGTCTCTCGTGGATGCTTGACAAATCAATGTGACACCCAGGTGCACGGAAGTCTCTGGCGGGCGACACACACACAGCAACCTGTTGTATGATACTAACCGAGTTCACCCAAGTCTTCCGCATCAGTACAGCGAACACCTCATAACACATGGCAGAAGACATGCAAATGCTGCCACGAAGGCATTGCGGTTTGGCGAACGCACCACGTCTGCATGTCATCGGTTAACACGTGGAGGCTTAAAGGTGTACATTACAGGCAATATCAAATCATGTTCCGTATGGTTACTGTTAAAGGCTGCTATGGCTAGCGCTTTCACAAATGCAGAGTTAGATGACATGCATTTCAAAGTCCGGCAAAATGGAAATGCAGCGCGTATGTACACAGAGGCATATCCAAAGCGATGGCATCTCGATCGTCGCATATTTGTGCAGATCCACCAGCGCCTAACAGAGGATGGGTCATTTCAGTTTGCTGAGCCAGAGGGGAAGCCAAGAACTGCCCGAGATCCTGGAATTGACGAGCGACTGTTACAAAGATTGGAACCAGACCCGGCAAAGAGCACTAGAAGGATTGCTCTTACGGAGAATAGGAATCAAAATACCGTCTGGGGAGTTCTGCATGACAATCGCCTACACCCTTACTATATACAGCTAATGCAAGCCCTAGGTTGAGGAACTTTCCACCGAGATTCTGGCGGTGGCTGCTACATCGATGCGCGCGTAATCAGCGCTTTCTCGCTAATGTTTTATTCACTGATGAGTCCTCACTCACAAGACATGGCATTTTGAACTTTCATAACTGCCACCTGTGGGCAGCCGAACATCTTTACGCCATTGAACAATCACGCAAACAAATTCGATTCGAAAAATAACGTGTGGACTGCGGTCTTAGGTGATAGTCTCATAGGACAATTTCTGCATCCGAACAAGCTTACAAGTGATTTGCAGCTACAGTTTCTGCAGCATGACTTCCCGCAGTTCCTGGAAGATGTCCCCTTTCGTACACGTTAACAATGTGGTTCATGCACGATGGTTTACCAATGCATTTTAATCGCACGGTGAGGCAGCATCCAATGTAACGTTTGGAGACCGATGGATAGGTCGGGGCGGGCCCCGCTTGTGGCCACCCTGCTAACCTGACCTCAATCCATTGGAATTCTGTATCTTGGGCTATTTAAAAGAACGAGTGTATGCATTCCCCGTGGGCAGTGTCGACGAATTGAGGATAAGAGTGGAAATTGCATGTGCAGAAATAAGATACAACCCAGGCATGTTTGAACGTACAAGTAGGCATGCCTGAGGAGGGGACCGGAAGCCCGTATCAAAGCAAACGGAATACATTTTGAACATTTTTTCTGAAGGTAATCACTCTACATGTCACTTCTGTCCGTATTTGTACGTGTTATTTGCCGTTTTAACGTCACGCAGGTTTATCAGATATAACGTTGGTTTCTCCCCACAGTTTCTATGTTGCATTTGTTGTATTTGGGGAGCACCAGAGGGAGACATCTAAGATTCATTTGTTCTTGAGCTGAAAGTTTGGACCCTCAGCTCACCTCTTCCCAAAAATCATCCCCTTCACTGTCTCCCAGGAGCTCAATGAATTCCTCGTGCGGGTTGTTTTATTGCAAGAGCTGGGATGGTTTGTTTTTTACCTTATGGGTACGTTAAGGGGTCACTTTTAAAGAGGTACATATTTTGCGTCTTGCCCTTCGCTCAAACAATTGGGGTCAAACTGTTCCTTCAAACTAGTCAGCCCTTCAGGTTTCTTCCTGAGAAGTGCAAACACTATCGAAACATCTGACAGCTGGGGAAAAACAACTTTGCATTATCTCTGGAAACCCTGCAATAAAATGACAGTTACCTCGGAAACGGTTCGTTTCCGGACCTATGTTGACTAATGTTTTTTGTTTGTTTCCGATAAGTAATACCAGTATTTTCATTTATGACCAACATTTCTGAATCATCTTGTATATGGAAGTAAAACTTTGAACCCCATTTTACTAACTTCATTGTTTCAGTTTATTGCATGTTTATTGTATTTATTGCACACCATAATGACCATTTTGGCACCTTACTTTATAAAATGCACCAAAACGTTTGAGATAATTTAATGCATCCGTAAAATGAATAAATTATATTTTATTTAACTTTAAGTTTATTAATGGGATAATTTTTTTCTTCCTAATTATTATTTAGTTAGGCATGTTGTACGTAATCTAAAGATGTCCTATTAACAGTAATTCATGCTAATTTCTCATATTTGTTTGTGGGGAGAACGTTTCTCATTGGTTAATTTCTGCGTTTATCATTTCTTACCGTGCCCGTTTGTTTAAACTTGAACTGCCATTCTTGTGATTTGCGAAAAAATTGTTTCCTCCAGCCTGTGTTCCTGATGAGTGAAGATAGCTGAAATTTTGTAAAGTTCCTTTCTCTTCTATCTAATACTATGGTACCGAATTACCAGGAATGATGTTGATACCTTCTAAAGTTGCTTATTGATATCTCCATTTTCAAGCATTTAAAAGATGCACAAAGAGATTTCGTGTTCTCAGTTGTTTGGATTTCAAATGTCAATTATGGGTTGTTATTTTTACCACAAGATATTTGGGTAAACAGAGGAAAAAATCAGTACATGTCTAGGGCAAGAGTCAATGCAGGGGGAAGGGGGATAAAAAGAGAAATTATATTTCGAAATTGCGTTTGACTTATTAAACTCCGTTTAATACGGCAAACGCCGTTTCGAAGTAGGATTTCTCTTCGAAACTGCGTTTGACGGAAAATATTTCACGGTTTATCTGTTGATTGGTTATTTGATTGATATATAATTATTGGCGCAGGCACCCAAAATCTATAGTTTAACCGTATAGCAATTATACAAAAATTAAGAATAAGTTCGTTTCGGAATACCTACTTATGGAATTCTACTTGCGGTAATTATTTCAAAACTATTGGTAAATTATCTTAAATTTCGAAAGTTTCAGTTTAAATAATTTTCTGAATGTATCTGTTAATGAGCTTGATTTCCACTTTGTTGTACATTGGATTAAATATAGCTTAGAATTCCGAAATATGAAATAACCCTATCGGATGGAGATACCTAAAGAAGGTACATTTATAAATTTGTTCCCGACTTTGCATTGGAGGAAAGACATTGGATGAACAGAAAGTCATTGGAACGCCGACCATGATTATTAAACGTTTGTGAGATTGTATTCTAATTTGGTGCACAAAACGATGTTTATGAATGAGCTGTATGTGTTTATACTATACAGGAAGCAATTAGAACTGCTATGAAATTAACTTTATTGTTAACATTTTGAAAAAACGGAAATGTGCTTCATTTTACCAAGTGTGTGTGTGTGTGTGTGTGTGTGTGTGTGTGACAAGGAAAAGCTTGGTGCGGTCTTTTGTTAACTCAGGTGTCAGGAGACCACCATTACAATTCTAATATCATTCTTGTGAATCAATGATTTTTAGTTCCACCTCTCAAGAGGGACGTAAGAAACGCACGTCTGCAAAGAAGGTAACTTTTCTGGAAACAATACGCCGTTGATGCAGCAATTGTTTGCTCAACACAGTGTTGAAATTAAAACGGAAATGAATTTTTTTCTTTTATAGACTGTTAGGAGAATTTTACTGATAATTAGTACAGATAGTCCGTCAGTTACTTGTTGGAATAAAAAAATGAAGCAGCAGATCTTGATAAGGTTTGAACTAGAAGAGAGTAGTGAATCCTTTACACCAAGTGGATAAACCCACTGTGAAACTTTACTTCAAATTACTAGAAGGACGATAGAGTTGTTGTTATAGCAAAGTGCGATCTCCGGAAAATATTTACCTTATGTTTTATTTTGCAGAATGCAATCTAGTGTTTTCTAAAAACTACTACGTTCATGAATTTTCGTTCATTCTTATGAATTTTTGATCGCACAGCTTTGGCACTGAACGTAAATTTAATGAATTTTCTTGTGGCGAATAACGAGATTAAATTTAATCTAGAAAAAATCCTCTTTCAAAACTGCAAATGAATCACTAGGCTTCGATGAAACAAAATATCGTATTTTTCGGCAAGAACCGAGGTGAAAATGCGATTATTTTAGTGAAGCTTTATAACATTTACACAGTGCAAACAAGCAAAATGTTATTCATGAAAATTATTTCCAAAACGCAATCTTACTAACAATTCACCAGAACAGGGGAAGTCTTTATGATCCAAACACCTAAACTCGCACAAAGCGCACATCGCAAATGAACAAAATGTAATCATTTTCGGATAGTTTTGTGTGGAAACAAATTAATTATAAAGGATTTTTCTTGGAGAGTATGGTGCATCTACTCTCCGAAGTCTTACTCTATTTTTATGGAAATATGCGTGTGTACCGTTTCCTGAAGTGTTGTCGTAAAATTATTCGGGAAATTATTGAAACGTTGACGTTTTTCGTTTTTAGAATACAATTCCTGTGTTGCGTTTGAAAAAAACAGAGATGCCATGTCGTTTTACCAATTTGATTATTTTTTTTAATTTGCAGGTAACGGTTTTCTGAATGGAAAATTCTACAAATATCTGGAATTGGCTTATAGAAATGTTTCAAAACCAGGCTTTTCTTCAGGATGTCTAAATTTGTATTTTAAAAAGTTTTTCGAAGGCAACGATTTATTTTCTTACGAAATATGTGCGTAACTTGTCCAGTCTGAGGTAAGCAGATGCCAAAAGGAAATCTTGTTTTAGTGCAAAACATGTACTCATAGGGTTGGAACATATCTATTGATTTAAACAACAATTTGCACTTTTTAACTGAAATTGTAACCGTAAAATATATATTATGCCCTCCAACTATCAAAAACGTAGGGAATAATACAATAATAAGCTATGTTTCAAACATTCACTGAAAAGACAGATTGTGTCCCACACACACGTCTCGGCCGTCTTTTTCGCACAGTGTATGAGTGCTGGTTTGTGATAATTCGCCCGAGAGGAGTTGGGAATCTATTCGCGGATGAGGAATGGATGTATAATGAATAACGTTTCACGCTGGTTGTGTAGTAATTATAATGAATAAAGTTTTATGCCTGGACTTAATGGAGACACTTAATGAAAGAGACCTAACGGCCAGACAGAGGTCTGACAATACTATGAACTGAGAAAAACGTATTTACTGTAAAACCTTTTCTTAGAGAACTCCTGGTGTTATCCAACACACACTCTACAAATCACACTACTACTGAATATCCGAACTTTCGTAGAATCACATAACAATAATGAAGAAGAACCTATCACATAGAACGAAGCTCTCGGCACATAAAAAAGAAGCTCTTCCACATAAACGAAGCTCTCACATAAAACGAAGCTCTCTCATTATAGTTGAGCGCGCCTATATATACTGCATACCACCACGTCATGACTTACACTCGTGGCTACATATCATACAGCGGGAGAAACAACATCTCGTTAACTGAGAAGATAATTTGCATGGGAAAATAAAATAACAAGAGATAGTAAAATCAAAAGGAAACTGAATCTAGAGTATACGTTACATCATCTCCCCCTTAATTTTTTTTCCGAAAAACCTATCAAATTTTGAGTGTAGTCTTACATTTCGCTGACTGACGTTTATCGTCCTCTTTTTTTTTTTTTTTTTTTTTGGTGGCAGCAGTATGTACAACATCAAACTTGGCATAACAAATGCAGTAAACCTGTGTCCGCAGCAATTGTCGTCTGTGAAGCAGGCAACACTTTTTATACTTGAACAGAACAAACCTGCATCGGCATATCTTATTTTTATTCTGCCTAGCAGGAATCACTTTTTTGATTTCAAATTACGTCCTCATAAAATCGTTGATTACAAACCAACTGTATCAGCAGCGAAGATTGCTTGTAGCTGCCTAACAGTAACAATTTTCACTATTTTACCCCTAAGCACACATATATATATATATAAATTTGGATTAGTAGACGGACATAGAAGATATATATAAAAAAATTTCACCACAGCACACAAGGAAAAACATTTCAGCCATCCATATCGTCAAATCGAGAAAATTCACTTGTGTTATACATATCACTGGCATCACTGTCATAATCAGGGTCGTCAGTAATCTACGAAGTGTCACTATCTTCCAACAGAATGTTATTTTCTGGGCCATCTAACGTATTACTGATGCCACATTGTTTAAAGAATTTTACTTGTATTTCAGTCTTCACAGCATTCAATGGTTTTGGGACCGACTTCCACACCCGAGCAACTGTTGGCCTTTTCAAACGACCGGTTGAGGTTAGGTCGTTGTCCGTGGCCCGAAACCACGGATTCCACTATTTTTCATGAATGACATGAAACGGTTTGCTGATGGATATATCCATCAACAAGCCTTTAACAGGCCGCGTGGTTTATCGAAATGCATTCCAGCAAAATCGACGCGAAGAAAAACAAACAAACATTGGTCTTTCCATGGCGTTTCACGAGGAAGGCAGTCTTGCTATTAATAAGGTTAAACGGTAAACATTTTAGAATTAGCGCAAGCCTACGAGAAACGTAACTTTCGGTCTCCAAGACGCACGGTAAATTTTCGAGACTTATTCAAAAAAAAAAAAAAAAAAAAAATATCCACGACGCCGGGAAACACGATACCTCTTAAAGATGGTACAATGAAAGACTATAACTGCTAAGAAAGGAGAGAAAAAGAGTTTGTTTTAAATATCTATCCAAACATAGTTTCTGTAATATAAAATGCGATAATTATCTGTTTTTGAGGTTATCAATTTAGCTTTCGCAGATGCCGAAAATGCGCAGCTTTAAAAAAACATTGCTTTTGTGGCCATTCGACTTTTAAAATAATACGCGTCGCTACTGACCGTAGAGAAATATAATTTCGAAAATTACCAGAATTGCATTCATTTGAGTAAAACGTAACCCAACACGAAGACGGAGGCTCACGAGCTGTTCAAAGTAAATTTTGTTTTGTTTTATTTCTCAGTTTCGAGCAGTTTGAAAAGTAATACATTGCAAGGAAGGCAATATTATTTGCTGTCGCAACCGATAGCGTACTGGGGAAGCTCAGAGTCAACACGTTCATTGGTGCAAAATGTCGTACTACAGAACTGTACTAATGCTGCAAAAAATAGTGCTTTTTGCATTTATTTTACACAATATCATTTAGGAATGACAGTCTTCCCTTCTTCTTTTTCTCACGTAAGAGGATCGTTTTTTACGAATTGGACTGAGCATCAAACTTTCTGCAAATATTTAAGATTCGAAATGAACATTGACGTTCGATTTATAGGGAGATACTTTTTTCCTTGATTTCAGTGCCTTATTATTTTAACTATGCTTTTTCCCTTAATTTCCTGGACTGAAAATCATGCGAAGGAAAAAGAATGTTATTCACAGTAGGAAAATAAGTAATAGATATTAAACATTTATCCTTCCTATATCTAACTGCCCATAACTTATTAATACGTATTAAAAATTACAAAAACAATTGATTAATACGACGCAATTTTTAGCGCTTTTGAGAACAAAGTACTTTTCCTTTTTACTAACACACTAAGCCTAGTTAGTGGCGAGAGAAATTAAAATGGATTTACGTCTATGATCCCAACTGTTACGGAAAATGTAACTGAGAACGAATGATATCACTCCAGAGAAATCTCATGACTTACTGTAATTCAATTTCATTTACGACACAGAAATGAAAACTGCAAGCTTAATGATACGCTAAACCAATCCAACATATTGAGAAGGGACTAGGAAAAAATGATGAATTATACATTAAGACCTTTTTTTTTTTATGGATACGTTGTACAACTTATATCTTATCATATCAATTTCTATAAAACAGAGATTTTATTTATTCGGATATTCCGAATTATCGCTTCATAATAACTTTACAATCAGATTTTAATCAGCCTTGATAAAGCCACACGTTTGTGTGCGAACGCTCGGCTATACCAAGTTTTTTTCTACACCAATGAAAAAGCAACTGATTTGTTTCTAAGTTTATAAGTACACTTTTATTATTATTTCAATATATTTATGGTTGCAACTTTAGCACGGGTGATTCAATATATATTTATGTGCGCATAATGAAATTTTGAATTATGTAAAATAATTTTCTCTTTTTAACGGAAAATCATAGTTAAAATACGAAACTCAAATCCAGGAATTAAGCAGCGGTTATTTCAGTGTCAAAAAGATACTTGAATTATCATTCTGCCACAGGCCTTAAATATTATACCTATTTATATCATTGTCACCAATTTAAATTAACTTGATCAGCTGTCATTTATGGAACGTGGCAAAAACATTTCTAAGCGTCCATATGTATCTTGCGAATTTCACGCCATTCGTACATTTTTCCTTTCATGAACTTCATAAAATGGAAGCAAACAAATTAGAGGTTATATATTGTATTACCAAACGTGTTCATCATGTTCTCTACAATTCCTACAAAACACAACACATAAAGAACAGGTACGGGAAATCCGGGAAATTGTTTTCATGTGAATTCACATCTACTGCCCAGAAGAAAGATGTGAATTCTTCGATGGTAAAACGTCGTGCTCTGCGACAAAAGTAGAAATCCAGTGCACTTCGGCTTTGTTGTTCGTTTTGGAAAGCCTATCCCTTGGGATAGCTATCTAATGCCCAGAAGACTTGTTAATCCAAAGGAAAGATATCCGCGGAATATATAGCTATAAACTGCGTTTCCCAATGAGGATATTTTATCGCGTCCGGAGTCTTGTTCCGTTCTTGTTTTGTAGCGGTATCTTAAAAGAACAACACGCATTCACGATTAACCAAACGCAAGTTCTTTGCCAATAAATGAATTCTGAATTTTATTTGCTATGTAAATGTATGTCCTCTGTGATCATTTTTTCGCGTACGAGCCGCTAAATAATGTATTATGGCCATAACAGTCCACCTTACATTCAGAGAAACGATATGTGTAAGAAAAGCTGGCCCACTGGAGTACGTTATCGATTCATTTCAGGGCAACAGCTCTTGCGTCTGATGCATTTCGGAAAATGATATTTAAACCACTTCGCAGCGCAGGTGAACAAACGGTTCAAAAAGAGTACCTTCTGGTGAAGTCCAAGTAAAAACGTGCATACAGCTGAACGCTAGTACTAATTTTCATCTCACAGTTTTTGTTGTCACCGGATATGAGCCTGTAGGTTTTTCTTCATAGCATATAAATTTGAGCGAATGATTCAGCTCTTACATTAACGATTCACCTCTTAACTTGTAGAAATATGCTGATACATTTACATGATGTCTTCACGAAGGACGGTTCTCAGGTGTTCTTCTTAATGCCTCTGTAATTGTTCACTGCGTGACGAAAGGCCGAAGATTCGTCGTCATGATGAAATTTCAGGAAAAACTTTCTGGAAATTCTCTAGCTCACAACACCGACCCAAAGATCTTTGTTCATCATTTTCGTTTCATGTACCGCGTATGTCCCCGTGTTAAATTCGTAGAGCATATATCTTCTGTTACTGTTCTCAAAATCTACATTTTGCTCATTGTTTTCAGAGGAAAGTGCAGCCGCTACAGAAACATGCTACGTATCCTATGATGATTTACAGCCTTCCAACATCGCGCGAAACAATGATTATCCGCGTCCTTCGACGTTCAGAATAAACGTTCCCTTATCTGTTAGAATGTGAAAAACAGCACACAGTTGTTGATTACCAGCCACTTGAACTGAAAGTTAAAAAAATAATAATATCAGTTTCTCTAACGCATAGACTCTCCCGCAGAAATTTCTAGGTACATCACAATCACGTTTATCACAAAACGTTTGTTTCAGCTAAAATTGTACTACGGAATTAGAAAGAAGTACGAGTGAGGGGAAAATACATCACTCAATATTGTTGAGTTTGGAATGTGATTATTTTCATATTCAGTAAGGAGCGATTACATCCCTCAATGCACAAACAAGGAATGTGATTTTTTCCATAGTCGTGAAAATTATTTTTAGCCCTATTTTTGTCCTGCGCCTATAGTGTTAAAGATCACGTTAATAAAATGGCATGCTCTTAAATTTAAAACACGCAATGGCTGCTTTTTATAATAACGCACATATTAAATAGTTTTTAATGATTTCAAGTACCACGCATTCTTTTCAGACAGGGAAGGCCAACTTTTTCCATGAACTCATCAAAAATTTGTCTGGGTAGGGAGTGTTCTACCACAATTCCATTGTAACAGTAAACATTTTAGAAAGCTTCTCAGCGCTTCCGAAACATTTCTACAAGCAAGAAGAAAATTAATCTCGAAGAATATAAATAATATATATAAACAATCTTTAGCATAAATAACTGGAAAAAATAATAAAAAGTTGCTTCAAATATATAACCACAAATTAGTGGAAATTTAGAAACGAAATTACATGGGAAATGTTTTTTTAATCCAAAGTATGTAACCAGTATTCACTTTTGAAAGTAATAATATGTAAATTTCTCCACATTGCATGACACTCTTTGTGAAGCAGTGACTCTTTTCAATGGATCCTAGAACATCAATGGTTTGAAGACTGTAGATTGCAACTTTGTAATTCCATTGTTCACCTGAGGTCATCCTTCACCTTATATAAACTTACCTGATCTTTAGATTCTATGCAACACACACACACACAAAAACACACACAAACGAGTAAAAGAATAAAAAGATTTTGTAATTGTTTATTTAACACATTTTCTTACTGTCCTCTGCCTTTTTGCCATTTGTGTTCTATGTAGCACGAAGACACATCGATCACCCAGTCGGTCAACAAGATAGAAACAACCCCAAGACAATGTTTTGAAAAAAACTTCTGGAGATTGTAGTTTTCAGTTCCCCGCCTTTAATGTTTTTATCACATTGTAGTTACAGACGAAGCTATATGAAATCCAAAGCAAAATTCTCGTTACGATTTATTTGGAATATCTCGTTTTTTATTTCATGAATTTCCCTATCTCTACTTAAAATTTCCAATGCTTTTTTCTACATTTATCTGCATACAGGACTGCAGAATAATTTGCAAATTTAATCAATGTTATTCTAAAAAAAAACCTCAGGTACTTCTAAAGCACTAAATTGTGAGTCACATTTCTCAATTTTCCCGAGAAGTGCAAGTGCCGCTCTTTCTCCCATTTGGGCGGATATGTACATGGTGAGAGAGCAAATACTGCACTACCGCTATTTAGCCTTCTGATACAAAAATAAGTGAATCAATGAATAAATGTGTTTTATTGGGGATTTATTTGACCGTTTTGGCAGACGTGTAAGTGGAAACATCTAATGCCTCGTAATTTCCAAATATCACATGATGTTGCCTTTAAAAATCCAATGTCGTTTAGGGGGTACAACGGTAACGTAGTTTGAAAATCAATAAATCGATAGGTAGCACGATTAAATTATGATTACGTATTTGTATAGATATTTAAACAAATGCATATTAAGACACATAGGTTTTGTATTTAATTCGTTGCTCATCTTGTTGCTTCATCGATGAATTGCAAATTATTGTAAGTTCCTAAGTGTTTTACCCTCTCTTATCACTTACTATAAAGTCTGCAGCAGGAATAATATATTTGTACAATGCGCATTAAAACGAAAGGGAGGAAACAATTTTCAGATATAGAACTTATGGCGATCAAACTGTTTTGTACAAATTCATGCAATATGAATATCAATGCATCTCAGTACTTGTAATAGCTATCCATATTTGAATCTCTTAGAGTACCGAGCGTTACTCATACTTAATGCCCAAATGTTGAAGGCAACGACATCCGTCATCGCATATGATTCAATCGAATCGTGTCAGTAGCACGGAGAAGAAAATGCATTTTAAAATCATGCGTTCAAATTTATAATTTCTCTATTTACACAAAAATTTCAGTTCACCATTCGTTTACCGTTCGCTTTTCGAAAGTTAAAGTTCTATTTACAGTACTGAATGTCGACGAAACCTGATGTACGGAAAATTCATAACAAACTAACTGAAATTCCCACATCAGACGAATATGACGTATCAACAAAGGAATTAAAGATTTTCTTCCTTTCTTTCTTTTATCTTTTTTGTAAAAGTGGATTTTATAAAAACTTTTTATTTAAGTGGTTTCTTCTTCTTTTTTTTGTAGATTTTCCCAAATTCTGAATAATACATAATATAGAAAGGAATTTTGTTCAGATTTTCTATGAATTAAGTGTGAAATAAGGAATTTCGAAACTGAAAAATTTTAAATTCGCATGTTGTGTGCAGATAATTAGTATCAGATCCTATAAGTTTTTTCTTGCACGATTTCAGATGCTCCATAGCTAAACATTTGAGTGACTCAAGATTTTGTATACTGAATATCACCCAGAAATAAGAGACAAATCAGAAAAAAATATTTTTCTCATAAGAATTTTCAGTACTTTCTCGGAGAAGAAAATTAAAAATAATTTTAAGATTCTGATTAATTCCACTTCATTTTGGTTATCATTTCTTGAAGTAAGTTTTACCTCACTACTTCTAAAAATCCGAAAAACGTACGTGCATTTTTTCAGCTTTCACCTTTGCCAGAAATAAAATTTTGCTAAGAACGTCATCGCAAATCTGTGATGAACCTCTTACACCAATTAACATTTTGCTTTTTCAAGCATTTCGTAATATACGACATGAGATGTAGAGCCAAACTAAGTCTGTTGTTTGCTATGTGAAAATTAATTTTAGGGCATAATAGTAGTACTAATAAAATTTAATGTTAGAAGAAGAGGATTTAGTTCAAAATTTGTGGGCTTTCACTTTTGAAAACAAATGTGAGATTTGACAAAATCCTTTAACACCGCTCTAAGATAATGCCTAGAACTCCGCCTTCGCTAAAATTTGTGAGGTCAGGTGCAGGAGGACATCTCCTCGCTCTACCACTCGCCGCACGAAATCTGAATGTTGCCGCTAACTATGCTATCGCGATTCAGTCCAGTGCTTTACATATTGTTTCTTGTGCAAGATTTTCGATTAAAAAAAGTATTTTGAAATGTGTCCATATGAAACTATGCGAAAGATGTAAAAGCATGTTTCAGCTTCCTTGAACAGGATGACTTCAAGTTTAAAGGCACGAACTCTATACGTCGGAAGGCTTTTAGGCCAACGGTAGTGCACAGAGAAGGTTTGATGGTGGGATTTCAAAAGCACCCTTTTTTGTTGCAAATAAACAGGTCAATGACGGGATTTCAATGGCATATACATACGTATAAGACAAAGTCAAAGGTTTAAGACAACTCAACGTGTAATATGAGAGAAAACAATATCTTTACAAACAAATCATGCGCCTTTATTTATTATCTATCACCTTCCGTCATCGGTCGGGCTGCTGACGGATTCCAGCCATGAAAAATACTTCGTCGTGCGACACACGATGAAGTCGTCAACACATGTTTGCACTTCATCAGATGTCCGAAACCGTACAGCAGACAAATCATGTTGCATCGATCAGAACAATTCATAATGTGACGGGGCTGCTTCGGGGATATACGCCGGGTGCTCCAACATTTCCCAGCTAAGATTTAATAAGGTTGTCGTTTTTCTTTTTTGATTGGAGGTTTAACTACGACCTTGAGCAACTCCATGGGCTATAAGCAGTCGCCCGTTTCTAATTTACGGTCACTGGTTCCAGGGAAGGGAGAGAGCCCGCGCTGTAAGACAAACACAACATCCATGCTTTACCGGTATTCGAACCCGGACCTCTTTCGGATGATTGATCAGAGGCCTTTGCTTTGACCACTGCGCCACCGGAGCGACGTCAATAACGTATCCTTCGCCGATTTCGGGACATGCAGCCTAGCGTTGCCATTCAGTAATTTCACGGGACGCAATCCTTTGCTTATGAATGGACGTTTCCGACTGATTTCCTGGTTCAATCGCAGAAATTGTTGCTTGTAGCGATCAGAAGTAACAGCTTGACCGTGTTCCAATGATTCATAATAGAGCACACTGTACATATTCCACCAGATGACTAGCAGAACTTTCTTGGAATGAATATGGCGTTTCGGTGGCGAGGTCCTTGCTTCACGTTGGTGTACCCAGTGTTTTTTGCGTTTGGTATTGTCGTACCATATCCATTTAGTATCACTCGTAACGATTTTCCACAGGAAAGATTTTCTGTTTTGTTCATTCAACAGACTGAATCACTTCATTACACGCACATCCTTGTTTCTCTAGCTCAGGTCATGTGGCACCCATTTTCCTTCCTTCTGAATCTTTTCTATTGCGCGTAAACAATAGAAAAGGTTTGTCGAATTACCCCGAGTTGTTGAGCTAGATTTTTTGCATTTGAGAAGAATCTTCACCCAGCAATGCTTGCATGTTCCTCACGTGCAACCCTCTGCGGGGCACCGCTACATTCTCGATCGCTAACATCTAAATCGCCTGCTTCAAACCGTCTAAACCGAAACTCACACGTGATTGTCGATACAATATTATTCCCCAAAAAAGAACCGATCAATGTACATGCTTTTACAGCGTTTCATCTTTGATGAAATTCGTAACGAATGAAGTGTCGAATACATGCGCTACCACTTGCCATTTTTCACCAACCGATGTGCAAGTGCGTTTGACTGTTGGGAAAACTTCTGTGTCACATTTTATACCCCATACCACTTACGGTCACAGGACAACAACGCGGGTAAATATCGGATATTTTAAATTAGTGGTATACGTCACACAAAAAAACGCTTTGAAACTTATTTGTACACCTATTAGAAGAATATTTACCGAAACAAAATGCTTTTTATAAATCTGAATAATATGCGAAACATTTCTAAGGCTGGAATGCGAGAACGGAACTGGTTCGCTTAGGCCTTGAGCAAGTTTTACACGCGAAGGAGCGACGCATAGCTCGTTGTTACACAAATGCTGTCTTATTTGGTAACGCTGATGTGCATTTATAGATTCTCCGTAACTCTGGTAAAATAGTATTTTTCCAACGGTAGTTAACGTATTTTTAAAATACACGACTTACTACTGCAAACGGGAACTTAAAATTTATTTGTCTTTCGCTATCATGTTTCACTTTATATCGTTCTGAGTAATTAACCTTGTAGCAAATCAATGAAACTACTGAGTACTGAAAGTAAGTCAGAAAACTGCTGGACCAAAGCAAACGTAAAATTGTTGAAAATCTTCATATGAAGGTGATGCAATCCAGAGACGTCAGAAACAGGTGTTAAAACTTTAAACTCTGCAAGACCTTTTTGTTAGAGTTTGGTCTTATTTTCCTTGTGAAGAAGAATACCGCACAATACCACGCCTATGCTAAATAGCTATTCAATGGGATGCTGTTACTTGTCTTGTCTCTTCTTAAAATCGAATGACGAGGCAGAGCACTCGTTAAAATTCAACCCAGAAATGTGCTCAGCAGAGTTGTTTCCTAGAAATAAGTAATTCTGTGCAGTTTACAAACCCGATTAGGCAGATAATATAGGAGCAAAATAACGTTGCAGAAAGAAGATCATACGGACTGCAGCAATTCAACAGTACCTCATCAGCATATTGGACTTTGTGACTTATCCATGTGTTACCTAAGCCCTCGTGGATAACAGGGAACTTCCGGTTGTGTGAAGAGAAGATGTCATTTTTTAGAGCGCTGCCACCGATTAATTCAATCCTTCTGGATGAAAAGAGGGGCGAAAGCTCCACCCGATCTTTACATTAACGTCCCAGTTTTTTTACATTTTTTTTTAATTTTAATCTGGCTTTGTTTACCCTAATATCCCAAGAAACAGAGGACATTTGCTAATTTATTTATTTATTGTAGAATTTCGGTAAATATGTATTTCTGCACAGAATAATCGAAATGTGTATTTTTATGTGAAAATATATATTTAAGTCAAATTATTCCCTAGCAAAAGTTTTGCTATAAATGTTTGAATTTTGAAAAAAAAACCATTTACAAACGAAATGCAGTCAGTATATGAAATATTGCCTTACACCTGAAGTTCTATTTTTTGTGTGGTTAATATTCATCTTGAAATGGTATCTCAGACTGTGAAGAGATTTATTTTATTTAGGTCCCTATATATTGGAGAATGTTTCAAGAAATGTTAGATTTTATCGTAGTTCGAAACAAACGACAGCACTGAAAAATATTTCGAAATCCACTAAATTATCCAATTAAGGAAATTCTAATTTTGAATTTTAAAATATGTTAAATAATGCTAAATTCAGAACATACCGTAAAATCCTTTTAATAAAAATGTGTCCACCGTAACACGTTCTTTAATCGCACAAAAACACATCCTACACGTGTTTTTCAAATCATCATAGAAGGACTTTCTTTCATCGAACAATATTTCGCTTTTTCAAGCTTTTCAAGACAGGATTGTTCTTCCCTAACGGCACCCACATATTTTTTTTGGTTGCCTGTTATATATAAATTAATTTTAAAACGAAGTACTGAAAGAAAAATTTAATGTCAGAAGAGGAGGAATAAGTTTAAAATCTGCAAACTTTTACCTTAGAAAAAAAATGAGAAAATATACTTTCACAGCGCTCTAAGAGAATGCATAGAACTCTGCTGCAGATAAAATTTGTGTCGTAAGACGCAGGAGGGTATCTTCTCGCTCCATCACTCCGCGCAGTATATCTGAATGTGACCGCTAACTATGCTTTCGTCTTTGGGTCCAGTGTTTTACGTATTATTACTTTTGCACTTTTTTAGAAAAAAGAAATTCGTGGAAATCTGTTCCCATGTACAATTCAAATTATGAGAAAAATCGTAAATGATGTTTTCAGTATTTCTGAACAAAAAGTCTGTACAATATAAAACCACTCACTCGTACATTCTTGATAAATAAGTGTAAATGACACCGTCTCTGTACGAACAATTGAACAAGAAAATCAAGGAACGAATAAAAATTAAAGGCCATTAGCAAGTCTTTAATCTTAGAGGGATAAAACCATACCCCATAAGGGTATCAAACCAACGGCAGGGCAGAGAAAAAGATTGATGGCGGGATATTTCTAAAGCACTCATTTTAGATGCAAATAAAAATGATTTCAAAAGCATTCTTTTTGTTTTTTGTAGGGGTCATTCCTTACATACCCAGGAATTCAAATTTCATCAAGAACATTTTTCGAAGGAGAGGTCTAGGTGTAGGTTTGAAACCACCTAAATCTATGGCGGCCGTACTCAGCACTGAAAGGAATGACACCACAAGCCTTACGGATGCCGGTTTTTACACTGTTCCGCTGCAGTACCCGGACTCGTCAGTTCCATATTATGTCGGACTCACAAAAAGTCTTTCAATGTGAGAATGGCTGAACATAAATGGGACGTAAACAAAATAAGCTTGCCACAGCACTTACCCGAGATGTTATCGAACAAGGAGCGCAGCCGCAATGGAAGAACATCAGCAAGATTCCTCATTACGGAGGTCCCAGAAGGCCGGCTATTAAGGAGACTATCGAGATATTGGCACGCAATGATGTATGCAATACAGAAGTTGCTATTGAGCTCCTTGTAGCTTGGAGACGTCTATTTAACATAAGTATGATGCAATAATTTGTATACATTAATGTCTTATTACGTTTTGAACGTATATCATATACTGTAACATTTCATTTGGTATGGCGTGTTAATCATATGCCAGTGTGTTCTACATATGATGTTTAATTATGTGTATGCGAATTCGTCTATTTTAGTTTGTTTCTATTTCCTTTGTTACCTCCTGATGAAGCCGTCCGTTGACAGGGAAAGCTTCTGGAATATTGTATTGTTTTTTATACACCAATAAACACGGAGTTATATATTTATTTGTTATTGCTTTGGTGTTGACCACACATGATTTATTATTTTAGTAATAAATTAAGGAAAACGGCTATATATATATATATTTTTTTTGTATTTGAGTTGTATATATCTATCAAAATTTTGATATTAAAACGATTAAAACGCTTTCGGCTAAAATGCGGCGGAAAGCAAATTACAATTACCGTTATTCATTTCCATAAACACAACCCTGACGGCAGTGTAATTTGTTTTCAGATTTTCATTTCCCACTTCATCGGCAAATGGGAATTTGTTTCTAAGATGTCGATTGGGTATTCCTTCTTTTGTGCTTCAACACCTCACGAAATTTCTATTTCTCTCCAATAAACAAAAATCTATTAATCTGCTTTCTTTCTCCTGAAGGTATAAAGATAAATTTTGACTGGTGTTTTATTTCACATTTCGTTTCTTTCAAAGGAAGAGGAACTTTGGATCCTCCGAAAATTGCAGTCCTCTTGCTACAGGCAGCGTCAGGCGGTATCCTGCTTCTGATTAAAGAGATGTGCATGAAGTTATGAAGATTCCGGGTACCACTTTTGAATGATAAGAAATGGCTTCCTCAGAAACTGCAACCAAATGTTTCTGAAAGAGATTTACATATGGTAAAAATTATGCTTCTTAGATGACTTACGCTCTCATTCTGATAGCACTGTTTGCTTTATTTTACATGTTGGTGTCTTGTAATCAGTGCTGTATTTTCGCATTCCGATTTTCCGTTTGTTTGGAATTAAAGACACTGTCTTCCTGTGCGTTCAGATTGCACCTGAACGTTTTATATTTTGGAATACCAAAATTTTATAAAACAGTATTAATGACGTAAACACGCTATTGGACCGAAATTTGCATGTAACACCAAATGCAGGGTGTTTCCCCCGCACGGGGATAACAGGTTTTCCAGTTATTTGGGGAGCGGCGCTCCCACGGCCCGAGCTGACCTTGTGACTTGTCAACATCTGATGTCATGCCACCGCTTGTTTTTTATTTCGGTGCTGTTGGAGTTTGCAGGGACGGCTGTTCATTAAGCTGTTGGGGAGTCGCGGCCCAACGATCCCGAGCTGGTCTTGTGTCTCGCTTTTTCGTTTTTATTTATTTTCTGCACTGGCTAGTTGCCCGTGTTGTATACTCTACCTAATCGCTACCACGCTATGTACTAACACCCCGGTCTTGCGGTTTTGTTACCCTCCACTACTAACTGTTTATATTAACCGCTCAGTTCGTAGGTTGCTGAGATTCCGTTTAGGTTCCCTTCCAGGGTTTGTCTTCTATGGATTACTTTTTTCCTTTTAGCTGATTTGGGTGCTAGACCTACCTGCATGTTTGCCGCGTGCGGAGACCCGTGAGGCGGAAATGGGATGTCTGGCGGCTGAGGTCGCAGGAGACCGGAGAAGTGCCTCCTGTGTACCAGCACTCCTCTTCGACCCCGGCTTCGCTGTAAACGGGAGGCTAGAGACTAACCCACCTCTAGTCAGAAATCTTGTACCAAGTTGTGTACAGGGCTTTAGCGGCTTTTTTGTAGTATTGCACGACAGGGTAAGCCCGGGGGCTGTGGGATCATGCCAAAGGCGTTGGCATGACGGTACCCGGAGGCCGAAGTGTCCGCCGAGTGCGGGTGATCACAGCCAACGGACTATATCTGCAACGTATAAGCTCCAGAACTGTGTCCAGCGTCATTTTCTTGGCTTGCAGACCTCTAGTTCTCCCTTGTAGGGCTCGGTGGTGGGTGGAGTAGTCTGCAGACGAATCCTCCTCCTTTTTTCCATGGGTAAAAACAAAAACAAACCTCCAAATTCAAGTCACCTGAGAAAATGATATTTGACAACGACTCTCCTTCGTCTTCTCAACCTACCAAGTCTCATAACCTTAAACGATCTTTAGACCATGACCTGGACCAAGAACGTGGAAACTCTTCTTCAGCAGCTGTACCAGTCGCTCCGAAGCGTCGTCTCCCCTCGATTGCTGTGAATACGCATGCTACACACTTAGTTGTAGAATCCATCGATCCGAATGAAAAACTGTCCCCCAGATCTCCCTTTTTCATTTCTAAAGCTTTGGACGCTGCGATTGGCCCTTTGAAGTCTGTGAGGAAGCTTCGCTCTGGGGACCTGCTTGTCCAAACTTGCAGTGTTTCTCAGAGTAACAATCTTCTGCACCTCACTAGTCTTCAAGGCATTCCTGTCAAAGTGACACCTCACCCGTTTCTTTACACCTCTCGGGGTGTTATTTCGGAATTTGATCTCTTGCCATGCAGTGAGGACGAATTGGTGACTGAACTTGCAGATCAGGGTGTTATTGCTGCACGTCGTATGATGTTCCGGCGCGATGGTACTTTCATTAAGTCTAAAAATGTAAACTTGACTTTTAACTCCTCGAAAGTTCCGACCGAAATCAAGGCTGGCTACTTGGTCTGTGGAGTTCGCCCGTACATTCCCAGTCCTCTGCGCTGTTTCAGGTGTCAGAGGTACGGGCATTCACAACGTTCATGTAGCAGTTCCGCTCGTTGCGCAAATTGTGGCTCCAGTGAATATGACGGGGAAGGTTGCACTTCTGCGGCCTGCTGTGTTAACTGTGGTGAGGCCCATGCAGCTTACTCCCGCAACTGTATGAAATGGAAGGATGAGATGGCGATCCAGCGCCTCAAGACCCTGGAAGACCTCTCGTACCCTGCTGCCAAGGCCAAGTTGGGTATTCCCAACAACCGATAGCGTACTTTTGCCGCAGTAGTTCAGTCTCTGCCACAACCCGTGCAGCCAGGTAGCGAGCTCCCTGTAGCTCTCGCCGCACTTGCCAAGAGATCTACAGCTGAACAAGCGACACAGGTGGATTTCACAGAGCTCCAGCTTATTCGACCAGCTGAGTCAGCGCCTTCTCTTTTGAAGACGACCGACTCTTCCAGTTCCCAGCAGAAAGCCTGCACGTGTGAAAGACCCGGCCCTAAATCCGTAAAGGTGTGCAGTGTCCATCCAACTGTCGCGGTCCAACTGACCAACATTGCAACTGTCTCAGACTCAGCGAGGTCCCCACCCCCAACCAATATTATAGAGGAACATAGGGGAGGAGAGGGACAGTTCGTCCCCACCCTCAACCAACATTATAGAGGAACATAGGGGAGAAGAGTGACAGTTCGTCCCCCTCCTGTGACTCATCCTATGTGTAGTTGTGTTCGTTTTCGTGATGTGTTTTATCATTCTCATTCCTCGGTTTTACTTAATCGGCTAGTTTCTAACCATTGTACCATGTTTTTAATACTGTTTGTTTCATTGTCTTTTTTGGCCCTTCCATCATTCTCATGGTTCGGTTTTACTGGTGTCACGTCAATTCGTCGCGCGTCAATTCGTCGACTACGACAATTCGTCGCATGCGTTAATTCGTCGCGCGTCAATTCGTCGCGCGTCAATTCGTCGGGAACAAATTCGTCAACTACGTCAATTCGTCGCGTTTACAGATTTTGGTTACATACAAAACGAATGCAGGAAAACGTACGATTTCAAACGTCTTGCTCCCTGATCAAATTTATAAAGTTTGGACACGCAGACAGGATAGGAATATCACGTTTTTCTTCGGCACTAAAAATATTAGACGGTAAACGGTTTTTGGAACGGGGCAGGGCCAGGTTGGACAGAGTCCCCCATATACAAAATTTTCGTAAAATCTACAGTTTTCAATTCAGAACCACCAAATCTGGTATACTATCTCGTGGTATTCTAACTTAGACTGTAGACGGTTTTGGGAAGCGGTTGGAGAGGGGGAAGGATTTAGGGCCCCCTACAGAATTACCGTAAAATATAGTTTTCAATTTAGAACTACCAAATTTGGTATATTATCTCATGGTACTCTAACTTAGACGGTAGACGGTTTTTGGAACGGGCCAGGGGCCCGGTTGGTCAGAGCCCCCCATACACAAAATATTCGTGAGATCTACAGTTTTCAATTCAGAACCACCAAATCAGGTATCCTATCTCATAGTACTCTAACTTAGACGGTTGTCAGTTTTTGGAACGGATCAAGGCCCGGGGAGTCAGAGCCCTCCCCCTTCCCCCGTACATACAAAATTTTCGTAAAATCTAGTTTTCATTTCAGAACCATCAAATTTGGTATCATAAAACTCTAACTTAGACGCTAGACGGTTTTTGGTAGGGGTTGGTGCCCGCGGGTTCGGAGCCCCCTCCCCCCCCTCATAAAAAATTTCGTAAAATCTACAGTTTTCATCTTAGAACCACCAAATTTGGTATACTATCTTATGGTACTCTAACTTAGTCGACAGACCGTTTTTGGAACGGGTCAAGGCACGGGGGTCAGAGCCCCCACATACAAAATTTTCTTAAAAACTACAGTTTTCAATTCAAAACCACCTAATCTGGTATACTATCTCATGGTACTCTAACTTAGACGCTAGACGGTTTTTGGAAGGGGTTGGAGCCCCGGGGATCAGCCCCCCCCGAATAAAAAACTTTTTCGTAAAATCTACAGTTTTCAATTTCGAACCACCAAATTTGGTATACTATCTCATGGTACTCTAACTTAGACAGTAGACCGTTTTTGGAACGGATCAAGGCCCGGGGGGTCAGAGCTTCCACATACAAAATGTTCTTAAAAACTACAGTTTTCAATTCAGAACGACCAAATCTGGTATACTATCTCATGGTACTCTAACTTAGACGCCAGACGGGTTTTAGAATAGGTTGGAGCCCGGGGGTCAGACCCCCCCCCTCCGAATAAAAACTTTTTCGTAAAATCTACAGTTTTGAATTTAGAACCACCAAATTTGGCATACTCGCTCATGGTACTCTAACTTAGACGGTAGACGGTTTTTGGAACGGGTCGGGCCGGGGTCAGAGTCCATCCGCCCATAAATATTTTTCGTAAAAACTAAATTTTCAATTTAGAGCTACCAAATTTGGTATACTATACAATGGTGTTCTAAATTAAACGGTAGACGGTTTTCAGAACGGGTCGGGGCAAGGGTGATTACCCCCCTACACACAAACTTTCGTAAAATCTATAGTTTTCAGTTTAGAACCACCAAATTTTGTATACTATCTCATGGTACTCTAACTTAGACGGTAGAAGGTTTTTGGAACGGATCAAGGCCCGGGGGTAAGACCCCCCACATGCAAAATTTTCTTAAAATCTTTATTTTTCAATTCAGAACCACCAAATTTTGTGTCATGAAACTCTAACTTAGCGGGAGACGGTAAGTGAAAGCGCAACATTATTAAATTGATTTGTTATGCAAACCTTATAAATACGACCAAAGCGATTAAAAGTTACTAAAGAGTCCTTGTAAGTAATATTTTTTGACCGAGTGCAAGTACAATTTACGAAATGTCAACAGGTCAAAATATCTAAATTAACAATGAAATTTAGAATATTTCTTTTTTCTTTCTTTTTATTTCAGTTTTGACCCTTGTATTAAGTTTTAAAAACATATATTTCTCCTATCGTATACCTTCATTGTGCTTTAAACAGAACTTCTTACCATGTTTTGGGTATTTTGTTTCGTGTGGTTGCAGTTTTTTTAATGTTTTGGGCATTTCATTTTGTGTGGTTACTTCTTTTTATGTTTTGGGCATTTTACTTTGTATGGGTGTTTTTGTTATGTTTTTGTTCTTTTCTTTTCTGTGGTGGTTGTAATGTCGACAGGATGAAAAGGGGAAACTGTGGACAGTCACGATGCTTACTTGCTTCTATTTTTTTTTCAAATACAGCACATGATTTTGTATTGAGTTATACCACTTACTCATTAAGCGACTACAGGTTTCTTTAAATATGAACGTTTTCTTAGAGCCTTTTGTTTCCTCTACCTAGCTTTTTCGGCTCCGCAATTTCTTTTTTTGGTTTTAGAATATTTTCCTTATTATTAATCTATTTTCTCATGCAAACTCTTTATGTAAGGTATGTTTATTCTATCGAAGTATTTTGCAATTATACGTGAAGCCCTGTTGCTGAAGAAAAAAAATATTTCCAACTGAAACAACGCAGTTCAGATATTTTCCAGCTGTTAACTCAAAGAATGAAAACAAAAACAACAAATCTGTGCAAGGGTTGAGGCATGAGACAGTACTTACTGGAACCAGGCAAAGTTTTAAGGAAGAATGAGCTTAAGAATTTCTAACTGCAACAAGAAAGAGCATCTGCACTGTATCCCTCCCCATCCCCTAGTGCCGGCCTTTGGACGTCTTGAAAGAGAAGTCTTAAGGACACATCTGTATCGTAATTGCCTGAGCATTCGCGACAATCTTCTGGTGTCGTAGTAGAAAAACACACTTCCTACTTCGCCTAAATTGCTTGGATGTAATGCCAACGAACAAAGTTTTGCTCTCGCATTGGATTTCTGTTGCTTTTGATGGAATACTTTTCTCCTGGGGTTCACCACTTTCACTATAGTCTTCAGGACAGGCGGCAATACACCCCAACGTAAAAGACCAATTTCACGGCAATTAACTGCAATTAGCGAAAGAGAGGGGCGGTACAGGAAATAAGTTGAACGAGACAGATCTGAACTTAGAAAGTCCGGGGAAGGTGTTGCATAAAAAACTGTGTTTGGCTTACAGATCATTTGGCACGTAGGGACGTAGGTTTCGTTTAATATGTTACGGGGTAAACAAATTGTCTTTTCAGTATAACAATTTTCTTTCATACGCATGGCGCAACACAAAAATTTAAATTTATTTTGGAGAATTAGCATGACGCCTACCGGCCAGTACAGCTGCCCATTCCGCGCCTGCTGCCGCCTCCGGAACCTGGCTCCCGGGTTCTTCGCATCTGTTGATCCCCCGCCTGGAGCGTCCCAGCTGTAAAATACATGTACCTCTGCGTTTTGGAAAAACAAAAGATAAGATGCCGATCCTTAAAATTAACCACTTCTTGTGACCGCAGGTACGAAAATCTTGAACTTCGCTTAAACCCTAACTGGAGGAACAAGCTTCACGTGATTGTCTGTATTCTGAGTGTTTTATTGAATGGTTGCTCATTAGTTCGTAGTTGACTGGAGAACAGAGAACGTGCTTTTTGAAACCTTTGTTGTGCGTTGTCAAGTGATAATAGTGGAAATATATCATTCTAAATATTTTGGAAAGAGAAAGTGCATTGTTTTCCGAAGGCACTATGCAGATGAAGAATGCAACATAAATAGTTAACTCACAGAAAGAAAATGATTTGCTGAAATGGAAAGGGTATTTATTTTGCCATAACAGAGTGCGAGGTGATTTACGGTATTGTCACTGTATTGAAAGAAATTATGGAAATTGTACTGGCTTTGCTAGTACTATTCTTATTGGAGATGAACACAGGATGCGCAATGAGAAACTACATAATCATGCTCCAAGACAGGAGAAAAGTGATGTTGCTGTTGCAAGAGCGCAAATAAAAGAACGAGCGAGAAATACGGACGAAGCTCCTGCACAAATTATTCAAACCGTGACAACGTCAATGGCTACAGTAAATGCAGCTTACATGCCTAATATGGATGCACTAAGGCAAGTTGTAAAAAAGAGAAGACATGCCAAGACATGCCTGCGGAGCCTACGACTTCAGAACGGATCGATGCCACAATAAATTTACAGGAGAAGATGGTGCAAAATTTCTTGGCAGAGATAGCGCATTTGGACATCAAAGAATTATTTTATTTTTAACAGAGAATAATTTACGAAAGCTTAAAGAAGCACCCCTCTGGATTATGGACGGGACATTTGAAACTTGTCCAACCCTTTTTAGGCAATTATGTTCCATTCATGCTATGGTTGAAACGAATCCAGAGATGCACAGACTTCTCCCACTAGTTTATGGGATACTTTCCAGCAAGTATAAATAATATAATATTATTATAAAGTATTTTTGTAGGATTTAGAAGACTATGCATCAGACTATGATATTCAGCTTGCACCACAATATACGCACAATAATAGATTTTGAAATAGCTACCGTTATAATGCTGCTAAAAAGGAATTTGGAAACAGCACCCACAAATGTTGTTGGTTTCATCTCGGAAAAAAATGTGCTGAGGAATATCCATCCTCTGGCATAGCCTTGGAATATAAGGAAAACAGTGAGATTGCTCTCAAAGTCAGACATTTGCAAGCACTCGCATTTTTTTCATCTGATGAAATTTCAGCTGCTTTTGAAGAAGTGAAATCAATTTTACTAGAATATGCAGATTCTGTAGTTCAGTGGTTTGAGGAAAATTATGTTCTTGGAAAATTTCGTGGAAGCAGAAAAAACAATCCAAGAAAAAGCCCTCCGCTGTTCCTGCCAACAATTTGGTCAGTTAGTGAAAACAATTTATTTGGCTTTCCCAGAACATAAAACGAATTTGAAAGATTAGACAGACGCTGGAATACAATTCTGGGAGAGAAAAAACTGTGACTGTACGAAACAATCAGTGAAATTGCGAAAGAGCAGAGAACAACTATGGCTAAAATCGAAAGAGTAATAGCACAGATTCCAACAAATCCACCCAGAAGAGAAACGCTGGCAAGATAAAAAAGGAATTCGAACTTCTTTGGTGCACAGAGACAATGTTAACATGCTGGACTTTTTAAGAGGAATTTCATATAATTCTGCCCTTTACTAAAATGTGCTGGTATTTCTCACTAATTGAATTATACCTTTTACTAACTTGTATTTGAATTTTTCAAGAATGTAATTCCGCCGAAGATGCAAGAATGTAAAACACAACGCAAAATTAAAAAAAGACTAAATTTTCAAAACAGCATGTCAAAAACATAAAATGTCAAAAAGTAATCCAAAATGTGAAACATATAAAAATTCAAAATGCAATCCAAAATGTGAAACAAATAAATATTCAAAATGCAATCACAAGTCACAAGCATTACAAAAATGCGAAACGCTATGTAACAAGTACAACACAAAATAAAACAAATGCCAAAAAAATATGCATACGGTTTGTAAAATGTACAAAATAAAATAAATGCCATATTCACAAGGATTTCATGACGAGTCAAGTTAAAAATGAGCTTTTACTTAGACTTCAAATAATAATTACTAGCCTCTACACCTTTTTTAAGTCTTTAATAAGTGCAACATCATTAACCTGACTTGTCATCAAACATTATCAATATGACCATAGCATACAATCACTTAAAAGACTTGTTAATGGATGAATTGAGGAATCACCAAGTTCAGCGGGTGAAAGTTAATGGCTGTTTATAGTTTTGTACTCGAGTAAATGCGCAACACAGTAATCTTGACTTTATCTGAAAATTTTATGTATATGAGCACGGTTGATTAAAAACTGATAAAAAGGCTTAAGGCCTGTTTATTAATTTTTGTGCCTCAGTCAAAACGCAGTACCATAACCTTGGCATGTTATCGAAACCTTATGAATACGTCGGACTAAAAATTCCTAAAAAAGTTTACGCCTAAGGTCTTGTAACTAAAGTTTTGTGACAGGGTAAAACTGCAACATTAATAACTTGACATGTTATGTTAACGTTGTGAATATGAGCACGGCGGATTAAAGATTTCAACAAGTAGCCTTTGGGATTAATGTGTTGTAGCTGAGTAAAAATGTAACATTATCTTTATTTTCTATATAAACCAAACTACGTGCTGAAATGGCCCAACTATATATACGTATACTTCAACCATATAACGAAGCGCTGACAAGGTGAAAACAAAAGTGCAAATTTGTACGGTCCCCTAACATTTTATGGCTAGCCTACATCAAAGTGGACACGTTGATATCAAAAACATACTTTTTGTACGGTCCACAACAAATAGTAATGGACACGTCGCAATCTTTTTTTTTTTTGGGGGGGGGGTGATTAACGACCACCGTGATCAATTCAGTGGGCTATAAGCAGTCGGACATTCCCAATTTTGGGCCACTGGTTCCTGGAAAGGGGGACAGCCAGTGCCAGAAGTCAAGCACAACGTCCATGATTCACCGGGATTTGAACCAGGATCCTTCTCGACAAGTGGTCAGAAGCCAGCGCCTAGATCACTCCGCCGCCGTAGCGGCACACGTTGAAATGTATTTTTCATACGGCCCCAAACGCTCTTATGGACATACTAGATTGAACTGGACGCAAATAAATAATTAATATAATTTGTACTAGCAGGGATACCAGTTATTTGCCAGGTACATATTACTATTTGTGGAATCACCAAGTTCAGCGGGTGAAAGTTAATGAAAGAAAAAGATATTCCTGCAATTTTCTAGTAAACTTATTTTAAATTTTTTGATTTAGTTAATTTAATTTTGCGAAACAAAAAAAGAAAGAAAAAGGAATGGGAATACTTACCTTCTAGGAGACATCTATAGAACTGCCGTACATCTGGCGTGTGCTTTTGTGAATCCCGCGACACAGAAATGCAATGTACCTATGTGATGTCGCATGCATACGACTTCACATTGGCATTGATCATATTTTTCTTACCGTTTTGAATTTTGAATATCTGGAACTCTCTGTTTACATTACATTATATTTCTTTCTGATAAGCCGTTCGTTGGTAGTGAAAGCTAAACTATATAGATTTGTGTTTTTAATACACCATTAAACGCATATTTTTGCACTTTATTGTTATCTACAGTCCCTAACTTAGACCGTAGGTTGGTTAGTTGGTTGGTTGGTTGATGGTTTATGGTGCAAGGCCCTCAAAGGGCCAAAGAGCGCCTTAGAACGTAAATAGGGTATTCTTAAGAGTAAAAAACGGAACTTTTTACGAAAAGTTTGCACGGGGCTACTTTGACCCGGGCCTCAACCCCTTCCAAAAACCGTCTACCGTCTAAGTTAGATAACCATAAGTAGTATACCAAATCTGGTTGTCCTAAATTGAAAACTGTAGATTTTACCAAATTTTTAGGAGGAGGGGGAGGGGCTCTCATCCTGGGGTTCCAGCCCCTTCCAAAAACCGTCTAGCGTCTAAGTTAGAGTTTCATGATACCAAATTTGGTGGTTCTGAATTGAAAACTGTAGTTTTTAAGAAAATGTTGTATGTCTGTGTGTGTGCGGGGCGGGGGGGGGGGGGCTCAGACCCACAGGGCCTTGACCCGTCCCAAAAACCGTCGACCGTCTAAGTTAAAGTACCATGAGATAGTATACCAAATTTGGTGGTTCTAAATTGAAAACTGTAGATTTTACGCGGCGTTTTTATGGTGGGGGCTCTTACCCCCGAGCTCCAACCCCTTCCAAAAACCGTCTAGCGTCTAAGTTAGAGTACCATGAGATAGTATACCAAATTTGGTGGTTCTAAATTGAAAACTGTAGATTTTGCGAATTTTAATATGAGGGGGGCCCTTACCCCCCGGGCTGCAACCCCTTCAAAAAATCGTCTAGCGTCTAAGTTAGAGTACCATGCGATAGTATACCAGATTTGGTGGTTCTGAATTGAAAACTGCAGTTTTTTAGAAAATTTTGTATGTGGGGGCTCTGACCCCGGGCCTTGATCCGTTCCAAAAACGGTCTACTGTCTAAGTTAGAGTACCATGAGATAGTATTGCAAAGTTGGTTATTCTAAATTGAAAACTGTAGATTTTACGAAAAAAATGTTTATTTGTGGGGGGTCTGAACCCCCGGGTTCTAACCCCTTCCGAAAACCGTCTAGCGTCGAAGTTAGAGTACCATGAGATAGTATATCAGATTAGGTGGTTCTGAATTGAAAACTGTAGTTTTTAAGAAAATTTTGTATGTGGGGGGCTCTCACCCCCGGGCCTTGACCCGTTGCAAAAACGGTCTGCCGTCTAAGTTAGAGTACCATAAGATAGTATACCAAATTTGGAGGTTCTAAGATGAAAACTGTAGATTTTACGAATTTTTTTATGAGAGGGGGGGGGCTATGACCCCGCGGGCTCCAACCCCTTCCAAAAACCGTATAGCGTCTAAGTTAGAGTTTCATGATACCAAATTTGATGGTTCTGAAATGAAAACTAGATTTTACGAAAATTTTGTATGTAAGGGGGAGGGGCTCTGGCTCCCTGGGCCTTGACCCGTTCCAAAAACCGACAACCGTCTAAGTTAGAGTACTATGAGATAGGATACCTGATTTGGTGGTTCTGAATTGAAAACTGTAGATCTTACGAATATTTTGTGTATGGGGGGGCTCTGACCAACTGGGCCACTGACCCGTTCCAAAAACCGTCTAAGTTAGAGTACCATGAGATAATATACCAAATTTGGTAGTTCTAAATTGAAAACTATATCTTACGGCAATTGTGTAGGGGAGGGCTCTACCCCCCCCCCTGCAACCGCTTCCCAAAACCGTCTACAGTCTAAGTTAGAATACCACGATATAGTATACCAGATTTGGTGGTTCTGAATTGAAAACTGCAGACTTGTAAGGCGTATGGCCATGAACGTAGTGAGTGCTTCCGCCGCCCTGCTGTACCTCAGTCTTCGGGACCAAAAGTCACTCGTGACAGCCCTGTGTCGTCCACCCCTACCGTTTCTAAGGAGGTGTCTTCAGAACTTCATCAACCTGCTCTACCATCGAGCCTTCTTCCACGGGGTCCTGCCCCACAATTGTTGACAGAGGACTTTCCTCATCTGGTACCGACTGCTCCACCCACGTTCCTTTCAGCTCCAGCTGACCTGACTGCTGACCTTCATCCTCCATCGGATGAAGACACTCCAAGTACAGTTACTGACAAGGACTGCCCTACTGCTTGTGACTCTTCTGGCAATCACTCTTACCCTACAACTACCAGCAAGCCTGCTCGACGGGAGTCCTGGAGTGCTCCGCAGACTCCACTCCCTCCTCGCACCGGTGCTGCAAGAGGTCGTTCTGTTGACTCATCTTCCCGCTCCTCCTCTCAACATCGTACTTCGCCACGAACAAGTCGACATCCTACTGTGATTCCAGGTTCTAAGACTCCACCCCCAGTGCTTTCCCTAGATTATTTTCTCCGATACCTAGCTGAAGCGAAGGCGGATATACTGGTTGGGCCGCTTTCTCTTCATAAAATATATGAAGTATTATGCTCTCATAAACATCCTTGATTCTTTAATCACTTTGTTGCACGTCATATGCTTGATCTTCCTACTGTTCTAACCCAAGTTTCTAGTGTGATATCTGTGTATCGAAATCTTGTGCTTTCCTATCCCGATCTCAAATTTAGTGTTGACAGAATGAAGAAGCAAGCGAAGAAAATAACAGATTCCAGCGCACGTGCGTGTCGACCTGGGAAGGACCTACCGATTCAAGGTGGTCACACTTAACAGCAGAGGGTTCTCTGCTTCTCCTAGAAATGCTGTAGTGTATGAGGACTTGGCGCCTCTACACGCAGATCTTCTCTTGCTCCAAGAGACCAATTGCTCTGCTACCACTTTGTTCTCTCGTTGGCGGGCTTGTCCTACGATTTTCACCATGCTTATCGTGTTGGACGGAATGGTGGCCTTGCACTTGGGATCCATCACCGCCTACTCCCTCTGATTTCGACGCCAGTGATTCGTGCCTTACATGTGGACAACCTACAGGTCGTTGTCTTTTGCATTGAAAACGTGTCCTATCATGTTTTTAACATATATGTCCCCTGTGATGAACGTCTGTTACCTGATCTTCTCTCCACACTCCGTACAGGGCTGTCATGCACCCCACCGTCTGAATATATTCTCATCGGCGGAGATTTCAATTGTACGTTGTTGCCGGCCCTTGACAGCAATTCAACCGTTGGAGAATACCGTAGACAACGTGTATTACAGATTTCTCAGCTAGTTGATGATTTTCAATTGGTTGATGCGTTCCGGCATCTTCACCCGTCGGAAATCTATTTTACCTGGCGCTCTTCCATCCATGGCAGCACTACGGCAGCACGGCTGGATAAATTTTATGTTTCGACTGCTCTTCTCCCGTCAATCGCAGCTGCTGCCCATCATCCTTCCGCCGCTTCAGACCACAGTATTGTCAGTCTGTCGGTGTGTGTTTCGCCTTCACCTTCAAGGACTCAACGAGTGTGGACTTTTCCGGACTCGCACCTGGATGATCAACAATTTTGTGTTGCTGTGCGTGAGTTCCTCCGAAGTCGTCAGCCCCTTCTTGATACTACGTCCGACGCGATGCAACTGTGGCTCAGTGTCAAACATGACTTGGTCCTTTTTGTACGGCGCTACTCCCATGCCTCTCGGAATGAGAGCGATATGAAAATTGCGAATCTACGTGCTCTATTGTCGATGCTCTCTCTTGATGATCCGCAATACCCCGGCTATCTGGCAGATCTCCACGCTTTGCTTTTCCTCGCGCGTCCGATGCAGCCTGCAGGATGCATTTCTTGCATCTCTCCCCTACAGCTGATTCTCACGATTACTTAACCGCCATGGAATCTCAACATCGTTCTGCTACATCTTTGCGTCATCTTCGCCTCCAGGATGGTTCCATCACTTCGAACCCATCGAAGCTATGCACTTTCACCAGACAGTATTTCACCGCCAAGTACAGTGCGGTAACGCAGTCTTCATCCTCATTTGCTTCTCCTCTTCTCTCCTCTCTTCCTCAGGTCCCCTCTACTTTATCTACTTCTTTACTCTCTCCTTTCTCTCTTCGCGAACTCCGCGAGGCGTTCGCTACTCTCAATCCTCATGCCGCTCCTGGACCTGACGGCCTTCCTCTGTCCTTTTATCGTGCTTTTCTACCGTGCCTTCTGCCTTTTCTGTCTGCGTGTTTCTCGTCTGCTTTTTCCTCTCCTGCGTAACCGCCCGACTTTACTTTGGCACACATCATCCTCCTTCCTAAGAAGGTAGACCTCTTGGATCTAGGAAACTGGCGACCTATCTCTATCCTAAACACTGACTATAAGTTCTATACAAAACTCTTATCCCGTAGCCCTAATTATGTTCTCTCTTTCGTTATTTCTCCCGACCAGACATACACTGTGCCTGGTCGTACTATTTCCACTAACGTTTCTTTTCTCCTTCATCTTCACTTCCTCGCTCGCTCTTTTTCTGAACCTCTTGCCTTTCTCAATCTGGATTAAAAGTCCGCTTTTGATAACGTTTCTCATTTTTATCTCTCTGCTGTCCTTTCACAATTTGGCTTTCCTCCTACCTTTTCTTCCGCACTCTTGGCCCTTTTTCAGGGCGTCAGTTTCCATGTTCGAGCGGCCACATTTCGAACCGCTCCGATTCCGTTTAAGCGAGGCATCCGGCAAGGATGTCCGCTCTCCGGCCAGCTGTTCACTCTCACTTTTGAGCCTTTCTTGTTAGCAGCCCGAAGATCACTCCTGGTTGTCCTACCGCCGACAGTGGCTAGTACTCGTCATCATCGAATAATTTTCACCGCCTATGCTGATGATGTGACCTTTTGCGTCCGGGATGAATCTCAATTTGATCGCCTGTATTCTGTATATCAACAGTATGTTGCATTATCTGGAACAGCGCTGAATGCCACTAAAAGTACTGGCTTATGGTGCGGGGCATGGGCTGCCCGCACCGATGCTCCTTGGGGTGCGCAGTGGACAGCCACTACACAGAAGATCCTCGGTGCGTATGTCGGATTGCCCTTGGCTTCTGCATCCGCCAATTGGACTGCTCTTCTTCCCCGGATACAACGGTCTGCTGCCTACTGGAGTAAGGCACGCCCTTTCACATCGTTCCGTCAACGAGCAGCCGTTGTTCGTAGACAACTTATCTCTCTATGCGAATACTCTTGGATGTCGACAGTTGTGCCCGTGCCACAAATGATGACCATCACTCGCCTCTCAACTTCCGTCATCTGGTCTTTACATCACTGTGTTAAACCTGCCACGCTTCATCTGCCAGCTTCTTTGGGTGGCATCCAGAAGCTTCCTGATCCAGCTGTCCTTTATAATACACATCGCATTATTCATTTCATTCGCCTTGCCACTTCAACTGTTCCGTTCCTTACCACTACCTTGAATGTTCTAGCTTCTTCCCGTGACCCATCTTTCACCTTCCTACTGTTTCTGAAGATGGTTGCATACTCTCTTCTCCCGTCCCACCTCCCTCCTGTCCTGCGAGAGGGCCTTTCTCTCTTTCGTTCGCTTCCTCTTCTCCGTTCATTTCCTTCTTCAACTCTTGATCTTCTAGATGAACCTCTCTTCTTCTCTTCTCCTATTCACCCTCCTAACCTCCCTTACTTTTACTTTCCTCATTGGATCCGCTCTGGTGTGATAACTGTCCGTTCTCTGGTAACTTCTGATCTAACCTGGAGACCTCTTTCTTCCCTGTTTCTATCTCCAGCCATTACTCTTGCTAACGAATATCTTCTCCTTCGCACAGCACTTTGGAGCCTCTTTCCACTCCTCACTTCACCTGATGGTCTCTTCTCGGTCCCCTCTGCTCCTCTTTCTCTACCGTTCTTTCTCCTCATTCGTAGCTCCCTGGTTCTAGTTACTTCTATCTCCTCCTCTTCTCTTTATTGAATTCTTCTTTCCCCTCCCGCACTTCCACTTTCCGTTCATTCTGCTCCTCCTTCTCTTCTCCCCGCCATCTGGACAGCATCTACCTCTGCCCTTTCCTCCCCTCTTGAACTCAATGTCCATTGGCAATTTCTTCACCTTCGTCTTCCCGCCCCATCAGTACTATTTCGCATGACCCTTCTCACCTCTCCGCAGTGCTCCTTTTGCCCTGAAGTCAGCGACGTCCAACATCAATACCTATTCTGCCCCGTTCTCTTGCCAGTCCTAAACACAGCATTTCGTCTTGCTGATCGAATTTGTGCTCGATCGTTACCATTTCTTGCATATGCTTGGCTACTCCAAACAAAGCATTAACCTACTCACTTGCCTCCTGTGGGCCGTTATATTTTTCTTCTTGTGAAGTTCACTGTCTATGCTTTCCATCTTCAACAACGCTTCCCTGCTCTTATTCCACCTCCTCAGGAGGCAAGTGCTATCATTCGGAGACGCATCCTAGCACGGTTAACCACTCGCCTCCAAATGGAGCGCTCTAATGCTGCCTCAACAAACACCGATAGCGTTTTTCAATCCTCCTGGGCCCAATCAGCTGGGTGGTTCCATATCCACAATTTGCAGTTACATCTCAACCTATAAGTGGGATTTTTGTTGTCGCCCATGTTCACTGTAACAAATCATGTTTTTACGTATTAATTTTGGTGCTTCGCTATTTGTGATTATTCTGTTTTATGTGCCATTGAAGATAGCTCACCATGTTTCCCATGTTCTCTTCGATAATGTTGGGTTTTATGTTGTTGTGTATATTTCTTCCTTCTGCACAGTTTACTGCCCACGCAATGTCCCCTTCATTATGTTGAATATTTTTTTAAAATATAAGTCACTGTGTGTATAATATAATGTAACAAGATGCCCTTTTGAGTACATTTAGCCTTATTTCCCCTTGTCACTGAATACTTCTGTACATATGTTGTAAATTTTGAATGTAGCATCGCTGTTGCATTTCTGTGAATTAGTACCTTGTGCATGCTTAATCTTTAGTATGGTAGGCTTAATTGGAATTTGTGCATAGTATAGAATCATGTCTTGCCCTGTCTACAATACTGTAGGTAAACATTTTCGTTTGTTTCGCTCGTGCTTTATTGTCTGCCTCTCCTTCGCCCTACGTGGCGAAATAATTTTTTTTATGATTTTAACAATATTTTGTTTTACGTTTCACTGGAGCTTTCCGGCTGATGTACCACTGTATTTATTTGCAGAATTCCATTGTCATGTACATAGAAATGTTATTTTACTGAAGAATAAAGGCAATTTTGAAATGTAGATTTTACGAAAATGTTGTACATGGGGGACTCTGACCAACCGGGCCCTGCCCCGTTCCAAAAACCGTTTACCGTCTAATATTTTTAGTGCCAAAGAAAAACGTAATATTCCTATCCTGTCTGCGTGTCCAAACTTTATAAATTTGATGAGGGAGCAAGACGTTCGAAATCGTACGTTTTCCTGCATTCGTTTTGTATGTAACCAAAATCTGTAAACGCGACGAATTGACGTAGTCGACGAATTGACGTAGTCGACGAATTTGTCCGCGACGAATTGACGCAGTCGACGAATTGACGCGCGACGAATTAACGCGCGACGAATTGACGCAGTCGACGAATTGACGCGCGACGAATTGACGTAGGCGACGAATTGAATGCGCGACGAATCGTCGCAGTCGACGAATTGACGCAGTGGACGAATTGACGCACGCGACGAATTGACGTAGAACCGGTTTTACTTGGTCAACCAGATTTGGGGATTTATGCCACGTTTTTTAATACTGTTTGTTTGTCTTGTGTCTGGCGCTCTTTGGCCAAACATGGCCCTTGCGCCATAAAAATCAACCAACCAACCAACCAACCAACCAACCAGGGTGTTCCACTTAGACATGTCATAAAGAAAGTATCAACAAATTCTGAGCTCAAAATAATTTATTAGCTCAAGTTTGATATATTTTGCCTTTATAACGTCTAATTTGTTACACAGAAATAATCTTTCATAAGATACTACATTAAATATGTTTTCTTGTATCACAGTGTTTAAATAAAGTAATAAGTAAATGTTAGATATGTTTGCAATCTTTAACAAGGAAATATAATTATATCATTCTACCTATCGAAAGCAGTTGCCTATTGACATTTAAACGGCCACCTTTTTAAAGGGGAGCTACGTCCCTCATAATATATAACCCAAAATAACAAATTAAACGGCGCTCTTTTCCTTTCTCACCAGACATTTCCGCATATTAAACACGATGGGTCATTCTATTGAAATATTAAGTAACACAGATCCGTCATTCCATCGCCCAAGTGGTAAGAGCCCAAACGGATCACGAGGGCAACAGCATCAAGTGTGTAACGCGATGTACATCATCAATGGACAAACCAGCAGCCAGAGAGAAAGCGGTGGCGGACCGTACGTCTTTGATGATCGGCGATGACCAAGGTTCTGCAGGCTCGTACAGACCGACATATTGGCACCAATTGCGCAGGTTAAATGCTGAAAGTCAGCAAGAGAAAGATGAAACATAAGCTGTATACCCTGCACTACGAGACACGACTAACAACTCGGGTGTTGCTGTATACTACTCGTCACCGGAAATTACGTTTCGTCTGTTTCCCGGTAACATCAAAACTGGTCCTCTGCAGAGTGGCTCCGGTTCGTATTGTCAAATGAATCCTGTTTAGATGTACTGAGCTGACGGAAAGGTGCGAGTGTGACTTCGACGGCACGAGGCCATGGTTCCGTCGTGCTAGGTTGGGTCAGTTCAAGGCAGTGGTGACTCTGTGATGGTTTGAAAAGCCTTCTGATGAAACACATTGGATATTTAGTGTGTCTGGAGTGGTTCTGAACCTCTGAGTGCGAACAACATGTTCTGGCTCATCACGTACACGCTTTCACATGGATCGCGCAGTGTGCAGCACGTGGTGCTTTTCAGAAGGAAAAGCCGTTCCACCGGGTCGCAACCACACGGGAATGGGTCCAAAAATACCCATCGGATTTTGGAACCGTCCAGTGGCCTCCATGATTCTTAGATTCAATCTCTGCTGAAATTCTCTCGGATGCCTTGGAACGTAACATCAAATCCACGGATCCTGGACTGATGTCTTGGGGGAGTTGTGAAGAATGCTGCAACAGATAAGGTTCGCATTACCCCCGGAAACTCTCCGGCAGGTTTTGAAGTTGATGCCTTGGACTTTGCAGGCTGTAATTCGAGTTAGAGGAGGAGCAACACGCTATTGTACGTATGTATTTTTAATGTTTTCCCATAGAGTGTACGTAGAAATGAAAACATTTTAAGCACAGTTTAAAACTGCTAAAGATCACCATTTGCAGAGGTTGATTCACGTTTATAATTACAAAGTAAAATACTCGCCATATGCAAATCGTGTGCATCACGATTACGTAGCCTTGTTTAACGAACAGTAGCAGCCTTCCGCTTTAAGAGCAGTCGAAATATTGCTTTCGTAGGTTTAAGATGCTCCACGTTTGATTCCGGTCTGGAAGGGTTATGAAATTTCCTTTCTCGAATAAAGGGAATCTGTATAATACCCCTTCAAGGAACAAGAATGTTATTCGTATATAGCAAACCAAAACAGGTGCAAGAAATGGTTGCGCAATTTTCGCTGTTTCAAGCGTTCATAGAAATTTAGACGTAGCATCAGAAATTTAAATTTGTAGATATTTCTTTTATATATAGTACAAATTTGTAAGAAAATACTGCCAACAAAATTTAGTTTCATCACACGAAAAGTGATTGTAGTTCTGCAATGTGAACTAACTGAAATGCACAAAAAGTGCATTCTTTATTCACGAGAATCCGACAGTAGATATTTTATTAAATAAAATACTGCAATACATTTCCTAAATATAAGTGACTTTTCAATGAAAATTAAGAATATACCTTATTCCTAAAAGTATTTTATCGACATGGCTATTTTATTTTTCCAACAAAGTTCGATCATTCTTCATTTCGTAATTTATTCTTGACGTTTGTAAATTTTTGTTAAATACAGTTAAACCTTTCCAAGTGGGAAACCGAGGTACTTAAATTATTTATAAAACAACAGATCCCTTTTAACCCACGCGCTTGCATGAAAGTCATTGAAATGAAAACATTGAACATTTGTAGTAATAATAATAGGATCTGCATATTTAATAATTACTTAAGAAGACGTATTACGCTTGGGTACCTCAGTGAACTAATAGATTCATGAACTTCTATTCGTTTGAAATATTCCAAAAAGAAAAACATACAGCATCTATATTTTTAGATGTAGGAAAAGCCTCTGACAAATGTTCGCATGAGGCATATTTATAAACTTTTCACACATGATTTTCTCCCTGTATTATTAATATGACACACTTGGAAAAAAGAACTTTCTGTGCTAAAATTAATAAAAAAAATCCCCTTTAAAAAACATAGAGGCTGGTGTACAACAAGGAAGTGTCATAGCACCCACGCTTTATTCTATTTTTACGTCGGATTACTCTGCCTTTATTAAGTTGCTATAACGTTACAAATTTTCCTATCATTTATTAGTTTTTCCAGGAAAACGTTTGCATTTGAGAGCAAAACTACTCACCAGATAAAGTGAAAATCAAATCTGAACTAACAAGACAAAGAATAGTTTCTGAATATAACTAGATCGCAGCAGCTACGGGGTTCGCATCACTATCTAAATTTTTATAAACAAGAATGGGAAAGAGCTGGCTCATTATTCCATTCTTTATGTAAAGAAATTTCACCATCAAATAACAATTCCAGAAATTGTATGACAAATTCATATTATCAAATCTTAATGAGACTTTTACATAAGCTATTGAAATTCAGATATCCCGCTTCGAACAACTATAGTTTTGACTTATGTGTAGACGAGATTGGGCGACTCTGCATTACACTTCTGAAGAAGGAGCAAAAGGCATTATCTAGAGAAGCATGCTATTGGCCAAAATTAAGGTGTATGGAACTACGAAACTTCACTGGAGTATCGTACATCGTCACCCGTGCAAAAGAACTGAACCCCTGAACTAATAAATGTTCTTTAATTTTCCAAACATTTCCCAGGGACTTACTTTTAGAGTTATTATTAATCTCATTAATTATGAATAAGTCATTAGAAGTTACAAAGTCAATAATACTTTCTGTACTTCCGATTTTCTCAGTATAAATACATCACCGGGATGACCTTTTTAAATTATTATTATCATTAAGTTATAAATATCTCATGGGATAAAGTATGAATGTATCTGAGGCAAGAAATACCTTTCAAGCAACATCAGCGAGACTACGTATCGTGAACAATAAATAGTGCGTTTATTAAAACGATTTACTCTGCAAGTTTTTCCCACGAGAATTAGTATTCCAGTATAGACAAAATGGTGAATTTAATGAACATTTCGGTACAGTGAGGCATATATGTTGTTCCTTGACAAACATACAAGAAAGTACGGCAAGAAAACACACTCCTGCCCACACCAGAATTGACTCTCGCTGGTAAGAGTTGACAGGCTGCTCATAATCTAGTAGCAATCGTATGCCGTATCATATGCGCTCTTGCTATTGCTGAAATTCCTCTGTGAAAAATACATGCTCCCACTTTATATTCCATGTCATGTACTGTTGAGCCCATGTGTAAGTCCCAATAATATTCTCATAAAACGTTGTTTCCTATTGTGTGCTTATCATTTCTTCAGTATGAATTATGACAGTGGTGAAGTAAATCTATTGTGGCGCTACTTGTATGAAGACTAATGGGATTAAAACGATGATATCCTTGTTGCATTCATCTCTGAAATACCGAATAATTTTGTTCGGTTTATACAGGGTGTCAAATATTTTTTTCACGTAACAAGCAGACTCTTCGAATGATACATGCTGACCAATCTTAAGAAGCAACTCCTGTATCTAGCATTAGATAAACAAACACACGGCTACATAGCAGAGTCCTCTAACCATTTGTGTTGGGATTCGGGATGAATCAGCAGAACACAACGTTTGTGCGATTAAGAGAAGTACAAATTCCAACGATTGAACAACATACTTGTCATTTATTTTAATTTCTGCAGTACTTTATCAAAAACTGAAAATATATACTTAATAATTTGAAACAATATTTCGTGTTTCTAGCATTAACCTTTTTCGATCAAAGGACATTTCCGTTCGAATAATAAACGTAGTTGTCTGTATGTGAATGTGTAATGTTGTAAAACAAGAAAGTTGAAATACACCGAGAGATGAAGTGAATTCTTACGGCGCAGAACTCATAGCAAGATACCCACGCTGTCGTCCGTCAATGCTAGGAGCACTAAGGGACCGGTCTGAATAGTGCGTTTGTCGCAATAATATTAGGAATCCAAACCGCGTTTGTAAAGGCACAGCACACAAATTGAAATTGTTCTACATTGAAAGAACAGCATTTTCACTTTATTTAAGTATAATGGCGTGTTTATCCAATACACTTGTAAATTTTATTCTCTTGTATTTTTTGTATATTAACATGTTGCCGTCATTACAACACATAAGGCTCTTATTTATAATTGTTGGCTCCTTTTCACTTATTTTTTTTGCGTTGTATTGCTTTGGAATGGTGCTGAGATACTCGGCAGTACATTATATACACAAGCTGATGTACCCTTGCATTTTCTTGTACGGCACATCTTGCACTGGAGTCCTAAGCAAAAAAAGGTCCCGTAAATCTGGCCCAAGTGTTGCGATCTTTTAATTTTCTTTACTGGAAACTCGTGCAACGTTTTAAGAATTTTGCAAATCTTTGTCAGCAATTTTCTTGAAGGGAATATTATATATTTTTTTGTACTGCATAGATTGAAGAGATTGCTTTCTAGGCATTTACTAAAGTATTCTTTCTGATATTGAGTCGTTAGTATATCCTATATAAAAACGAAATATATAGTGTCAAAAGCTGGTGTTCAATAGCGCTCATTCTGAAAGGTTAATAATCTATTTAGGTGTTGATAACTATTGTAGTAAAATGTCACCCAAGACAAATATCTATGGTGTTTTTTCTACAATTTGGGCTGGAAATAATAAAACAGGAATTTTAAAAGTCCGCTTATGAAAATCACTGATGTCAAAAACAAAACCCAACCATTAAATGTAATTCTCTAAATTTCAAGAAATTGTAAACTTTTCTTAATAGCTGTAACGGCTTGCTTGAGTTCAGTTGTAGAGCAAAATCTTAGAAAACCCGAAAACTTGTTTGCCTGCAATTTTAGAGCATTGCCTAGTTTTTCGATGCAAAGCTTCTTATTTTCCCAAAGATGTAGTTCTGAAAAAACGTTGCAGTTGAGAAAACTGACATTTTCTCTCATAACAGAATTTGACATAGTCAACCAAACTGAAATGGGCGAACAATATTGTCGCATGCAGTGTTTATTGTTTTTTTAACATTTTCACCCTAATGATCAAATATCAGCGAAATTTCCTGGCTATACAGTTTGTGGTGTACAACACTCATGTGTACACATTTACAGGAAGCCTTATTGCATTTGAACATTTTCTTTCTTATTCTGGGAAACAAAAAATAATTGCTCAGCATTTCAAAAAATATTGACATGTTAAATATTCAGATAAATATACCACTTTAAATTCAGCCTACTGTTAGTCAAAGTTTTCTGTGGTAGATATTTTTTTCTTCTTTTCATGTGTGCAACATCGTTTCACTTTCCGAGCTTCTAACTGCGAAAGATAAGCTGTTTACACTTCCGCAACATATAAACATATTTCAGACACACGATGAAATAATGTTAAAGTCTCATGGAAGAATTTTCAAGCTGTTGATTGCCTTTTATCATAATTTTTTAACAATTCTTTTTTCATTACTGTTCATGCCTAAATTATGGTGTTTCCATACACTCTGCTGTAATGTTTTTTACAGTGTTGTAAGTATTTCTTAAACGGCGATCATTTAAAACCAATGGCATAACGAACATTTAAAACGAAAGACATGGCAAAAATTTTATTACTTGGAAATATTTTCACGCTTTCACGAACACAAAGCAGCAAAATTTGATGTCAGTTACATTTCGATATCGTTCTCTCTCTCTCTCTCTCGCTTTCTCACTCTCTCCACCTCTCTCTCTGTCTCTCACTTTTTCTCTCACCTTTTTCATATTTTTTCCGAACATCAATATTTGTTGATTGTCAGATTCTTCATATCAAACAACTCATTGGTGGGTTTTTAAAAATCTGAAAAATTACCGCGAAACTGATTCCTGCTTCGAGACTACCAAGTCATGTACTTCGTAACTAAGTGGTTAGGTTTGAAATACTAAATACAATTTTTAACATGCTTCAGACTTATATAATCGATTGCGATAATATGTTTAAGAAAATATTTACTTATACGAAAGCCCTGAAAATTTTGTTTTAAGGATAGTTTGTTAAGAACATAAAAAAAGGGAATTGCTTCCTGTTTGGAACAAAAGCACCAAAAGGGCAACAACTATGAGCGATTTTCTCGGGGAACATAGCTGTAGAGGGAATTTGTTTGCTTTGATTTGTTTACATTTATTTATCATTACTCTTGCATTTATTTAGAGGTATTTCATCGGTTCTTCGTGATGAAGAGATCTGGACATTTAATGTAGTGGACCAAAGATAAGTATGGTCGTAACAACAGTTAATTAAGCTTTGTGTTCGAAAAAATCGGCAGGTGTTGTTGAAACTTAAACGCTCAAACTAGATTGCAAATGCAGCAGATGTTACTGAATACTAAAAACACTATGTCAGATATTACTGAAAACTAAAACCACTATGTCAGATATTACTGAAAACTAAAACCACTATGTCAGATATTACTGAAAACTAAAACCACTATGTCAGATATTACTGAAAACTAAAACCACTATGTCAGATATTACTGAACACACACACAAAAACAAAATAACAAGCACTATGTGATGCGACTGGCTTATGACGCCACTGTAGAGGGTAATTGTTTGCTTCAATGATTTCTTCACATTCATTTGATGTTATTCTTGCTCTTATTTAGAAATATTCCATCTGTTCTTTGTGATGATGAGTTCCGGACTTTTATTGTGCTGGGAAAAACATAAATATGCTCTAAACAACAGTTTAGCTTTGTGCCAGAAAAATTGGTAAGTGTTGTCAAAATTTATGTCGTTCAAACTATACTGGAAATGCAGCTGATATTACAGAACAAGAAAAAAGTACAATCTGAAATCCAAGACTTAAGGCTGATTATGTTAAATTAAGATCTCGAGAAAAACAGTTTTGAATGGTTTGCTATCAACAAAGCGAAAACAATTACTTGTGAATGCAAACAATTCTAAAGCATTGTGCACCGGTAATCACACTTTCATCCGTACATATCTACGTATCCTATAGTGCTAGTAATAAGTATAGTAGGACTGTACAAATAGGAAACGATTTTGGAATACTTTTTGTCTATGTAAATTCCTTATTTGTTTTGGTAAATATTATAAGTTCCTCAAGGCGTTGTTTTTTAAACGTACATGGCAAACCGTGAACTAACTTTTTATTACAAAAATGAAAATCTCCTGAACTGGACATTTTTTTTCTTAGTAATTACGAGAGAAGTGAAAAAGTTTAAGTAAATGAAAATTTAATGTTTTGCTCAAATAAACTTTAAATTCTCCTCTCTGCTTTCAGTTACGTATGACCGATGTGTGAATTGCTTCTGCTCCGTTTCTCCACACCGTGATGTCAAGTAAAGTAGCGAATGAGAGCACAGTTCTGTAGTCGTCCCAAGCTAAAGAGATGTGTAAGAACCTAGACAAATACCATTCCTTATTACTGCGTTTCAATACAGGGCATGACTTTCCAACTGGACTCCTCGAAGCCTTTTTTTGCGGCCCACGAATTTCTTGTAAAAGTAATCTACTGTTCTGAAATTGATGTTTTTAGCCATGAAATCGAAAGCTTTGACTTGCGTAAGAGAAATCCATGGAAGCTCCGAATGTATACAGTGCAATCCAGTAACAAACTAAATTGTGCTGTATTTTGCAATAAATTGTGTATCCGCGTAGTTATATTTTCATCCACCCGTGTGACCGACTGAGAAGACTCTAACGTCGTATTTCCTTTCACTCCTTCGTTAGATCAGTAATATCTCCCGTAGATGTACTCGCAGTAACTTCCAGTCAGCCGCTTCTGTTAAGTTTCAAAGTGTACAAACGGTACGTCCTACAATAAATGTGTTTTCTTACGTTGTGGGTGTATTATTATTGTTCCATTTTGGTAAACGTCATAATTAGTAAAATTTCAGAAAAACCTAAGAATGAGAGTGAAAACAGGGTTATAAGGAACGCTGGGATAGCAACTGGATGGACTTTTTTTTCTTTTTTAAAGTATAAAACTTAGTTTTAACACCCACCAACAGGGTGTTAAAACTAAGTTTTTTTGTGCTTTTAAACTGTAATTCATTAAAGTTATGCTTCAAACTATTAAACTGACGGGGAAGATAAACAACTTTTCGCATCCAACATATTTAGAATTTTTTTTTTAACTTGAATGCGCTAGATAGTGTGTGTTGTAACTTTGCAGCGAGGGTAAATTGCCGCTTAGAGATAGTAAGAAAAAAGTATGTGTGAATGTGTCAAATAAAAACTAAAACATTTATCGATATCAAATTCAACTTTTTTTCAGTATTATATTAAAAAATAAAAATTAAATATTATTTCGATTTTGCCTGTGTATATGCAAGATTCCAATAATTTACTGAATAATATTGTAATGTAGTCAGTGAATTATTTAATCATTACGGAGCATCATAAATTAAAAATAAAGCATTTGAATCCGTTTATGTTTTTTCATCTTCATCTTTTCGTATTTCCTGTACTATCGTATTATACTGCTTTCCTATTTTTCCAATATCTAAAAAGTTATTTTATTTAGTCAAATTTTTACTAATTTTTTTAATTTGAAATACCCCTTATCATGAACCTCTTACTAAGTATGTTAGAGTGTTCTAAAAGGTTATTTCTAAATAAATTTTATACTTCCTGTTGCAAGCGGAAACTCTTGTACAGGCTCCCGCCCTCGCAGTTGGGTGTATGATCTGCGTGGAAGGAAGTGATAATGGCATTTTTAAAGGATCCTTATTTGAAGTTAAACAAAACTTAAAAAGTTACAAGAAAGTAAACTATTGAACATCTTAGTTTCTTAAATAAATAAATGAATGAGTTTCTGAATGGAAAAATAAGGTAAAATATTAATACATTTCTTAACTGTCCCTCATGCGTCCGCCTTTTGTTAGGATCGGACGTGAGGTATAAATAAAAGAAACAGAAGAAAAAATTATTTGTGCTTAATAAATAGTACAATATCTGTAAACTCAATGCACCGGTGTGCCCTTATTTATTAACTTTTTTTTGGGGGGGGGGGGGTCGTTCCAGTGCAAGTGATAAAGTTAAAATGGGATTTCCGTTTTTATTTAGCCATCAAAATACTTTAAAATCGAGTTGCTAAACAACCCCCAAGTTTCATTGCATTTGTCTTTTACTAATAGAATCAACGTATTGTATCACTTGCCCTCGAACCCCCCCCCTCTTAAAAATTTAATAAATAAAAAAAACATATAAATTTGAGTTTACAGATCTTGTCCTATTTACTCAGTACAAATACCTTTTTTTACATCGCAAATATCTGTTTCAAATAGTTGGAAAGAACATAGTTTCAACTGTTATAGTTTCGTAAGCATCTAAGTATGGGAGATCACCCACACGTTAGATATCACCAGTCCACTGGGTAGGGCCTCCTATTTCCTAATTTCAAGATCTAAAGCCCGAAAAATTTGCTCTGCTATGAAATCTCCGATCGATGAATTAGTGTTCGATTAATTCCTCTAAAGCAAATGGGTAGACTGCTCCCATTCGGAATACAGTGATTTGCTGGCGCCAGCTCCTGAGGCAGTCACTCAAAGCCAATAAGCCACGCCCAAGGAGTGATTTTCTGCGCCATCTATCGCAGAAGATGAAGCTTAACACTCATTCAAAGACAACCTTAAGACGAAGGACACACCATGTTAAATATAAAGGCATCACTCTTTATATTTTCTCTGCTTCCACGAAGCCTTGAATCGATCATATCAAGATACCGTCAAAATGTGATCTGTTATAGAAGTCTAATTCCAATTTAGGAATTAAATAACGTAAGGTATGGCTACCAACAATAATTAAGGGTGTGTGCGACCAAACTAACGAAGATTTCCTAAAAAAAGTTATTTGTAGCGGATGCTAATCTTAAGCATTAGCTTATAATTTATCATTTATCTACTTTCTCTCATAACGAATCAAAAGAAGCTACATGCGGAGAAAAGCCAATTCCAAAGTTTACTTTTACGAATATTATTGGCCAAATATTTTTTTTTATTTCCAATAGTAATGTGCAGGTTTTCGATTGAGCTCAACGCGAGAATGCTTCAAATTGATGAGTACACTGATTCATATTACTGCCCTACAAAAACACACTGAATTCAAAAAAAAAAAAAAAGGCAAGAAAAAAAAAATAGGAAGAAACTTATTTTCGGCCAGATATAAATACTGTAATGAAAATGTTTAAAAAGGCAACGCTGTGTCCTTAGCAACAACAGGGCTAACGCTTCGGACTTTTGCCTAATTTACTTAGCCAATATCATTTACGCCGCTCGGGTGGCGCAGTGGTCTAAGCGATAGCTTATGGTCATTCGCCCAATAGGTTTCCGGGTTCGACTCACAGTGAGGTATGAATATTTTCTATATCTTACAACACTAGCTCTCTCCCTTCCCTGGTACCAGTGACCCTAAATTGGGTAAGGGCGACTGCTTATAGCACATTGAGTTGCTCATTGTCGCCGTTAAACCTCCACTCGAAAAAAAAAATGTTTACTGAATTTTCAATCCAGACAACTTACCCCGATTTTTTGGTCTTACATCGCGGTTAGCCAGTTAGTTAGACACCCCAGGTTTTTAGTGTATCATCCTGGTCCACATTCCACAAGTTAGTGAGTCTTCAGACCGATACATGAATGGCCAAGACATGCTATTAAAATTTCGACTGTATTTCAATTCAAAGTAACCTTTCTCTTTTCAAAGCAATCAGAAAATAACAATACGATGCACTTTTCAGAAGGTGTAGCTCGGAAATGTGAAAAAATGATATTGTCAGATAAAACATATTTATTTTATTGCGGACTACAGCCAAAATTGTATTCCGCATCGCATTTGAAGAAAGACAGATGTACTTGTAAATTTTTCTTTTATTTCCGTACGTGTGCTTATTTGTTCACCATCACACTTAAGAAAAATTATGTAATAAAATTTTTATTTACCTAATTTTTCTACGTACTAATGTTTCTGAGAAATGGATTCGAAAAATTATTACGTCAAACTGTCTTTCGGTATCGAAAGAAGCTGCACATAATTCGGAAAGGTATCAAAAGATTCTTGGTAATCTCACAGTTTTGTCCTTCAAATTATTCAAGAACAAACTACTTTACTTCTCTTTTATTTTGAAAGAATGAATTATTTCGTAGTCAATGTAGTGTATTCTTAATTTTAAATTCCATTTTTCTTATCTGAAAAGGTTACACGAGTTGAATATTAAAAACAAATATCAAAGTTCCACTTTTCGCGTTATATAGTTTCACTTTAGTTTCTGTAAAATAGTATACATTAAACTCTCAAATTACTATTTGTAGTCTAAATGTTATCACTCATAAATCCAAATAAACGCCTCTTACTAGGTTCAAATTCAAGGAATGGTTGAAATGTGTTAATGAGTTTGCTATCCGTATTATGTATTCCTACGAAATCTTTTTGAAAAGCTGTCCGTGGCTGTGTTCGGTTGTTTAGTCGAATGTTTGTCACGAGACTGGAATGATGATACTGGTTGCAGCGTCAACAGCCCCATTATCAAATATCGTAGATACTGATATTTTGACAAATACATTGAGTAAAAGAAAGGTTTTCATACTGTTATAACCCAAAATACACCGCAATTCAATGGTGAATAATTTTTTTTCCTAAAGATTAATTTTAAAGAATTTTTAATCAGCTCGTTTCAGTATTTTCTCTGCAGAGACGCCCTTAAAAATGACGTCAACACTGTAACACTGGTGCATTCGGGTACACAAATTTCCATGAAATAAAAATGAGTGAATATTACTATAATTTACTACCTAAAAATTCCGTAAATATAGTGTGTTAAAAAAAAAGTTTTATAATAGTTATCCAGATTTAAGACAAGTTTGTTAGTAAGGCCATAGTATTGCTTTATACCAGATCTTCCCGCAAAATGATCTCGGCGTTAATACGCATTTTCCTTGCAACGTTATAAATTTCGGAATGACGGCCCCAGTTTTCTGTTTTAAGTGTCGTAAACGATATCTCACACAATGTGCACTTTTGATACATGTCTTCAACTTTTAGTAGAACAGTTAATTTCGATTTTTCATTCAGAAAATCTTTTTCTGAAAGCATCAGATCTGACTCAATTTTTAAATTACATACAAAAGAAGCTCCAAACAGAGATGTAACCACTTCTTTTCTTTTTGCCTAAGTAGACAAAAAATTGAAACCATCTTGAAAATGCAATAACCTGTCAGTTCGAAGTGGGACTGGGTTCGAACCGCGGTAAGACATGCATGCTATTCTGTTTACGTCAATGGCTGTTTCCCTCACCAAAAAGCAGTGTCCCTAAATTTGAAAGTGACGACTATTTATATCCCATCGATTGCTCACGATGGACATCGTTTAAAGCCAAAAAAAAAAAAATTGATAACGCACCAGATTTTATGGAATATTTTATTGTAACTAAATTTCATTATATTTAAAGCGGCGCTGAAATTTATTGCCAAATGAAAATTTTTCTATTATCATTCTCACTCGCTGATGTGCATGGCATTTCCTTTGACAACCTAACCATTTATTTTATCGCTTGCTGGTTTATATGTTTCACGTGATTTATAACATTTTCAAATTCATAATCGTACGTTTATAACTATATTGGCGATGTGAAAGATTTTCGTGTTGTAATCTCGAATTATAAAAATATTGCGTATGACTCTTTTATGCTTTGAAAGCAATCATAGGTTTTTATAACGATTTAAGTTGTGATATCTGACAGATATACCACTATCGCACTTACATTTTTTGTACATGTGTATTTGTCGGAATTAATTCCTTGTAAATGTATGTAAACTTCTGTGTTATACACTAAAATAGATTGCACAAAAAGATGCCATGGATCATATGATTTCAAAAGTTGTTTATTTTATTGTGTCTTCAGAACTTACTAAGCACACAATCTTGGTGATTATGTGCATAGTAAATGCAGAATATACAATAAAAAAGGTACTTATGAAATCATGTAAACAATGGCATCCTTTTTTATTCTTCATTTGGTGAGAAAACTCTTGAGTGATTTAAATTTAATACTACCTACATGCTATCTAATAAAAGAAACTGAAGCTCTATTAGCATATACACTATCTACCAACAAGTAATTGGACACCTGTGATAGCAAAGGAAAATGAAGTTTATTCACCTTCAATAGTTGGTGGAGCCTCCACGAGCGGCGATTACAGCTGCGACCCTCCGGGTGATACTCTCAACCAGGCGTTGTACGACGGCTAGCGGTATTTTCTTCCACTCGGCTTGGAGAAGACAGGTCAGTTCCTTCACCGATTTCGGACGGTGAGGGCACCCCTTAAGTCGACGCTCTAACTCATCCCAGAGGTGCTCTCGATAGGAATAAGGTCCGGGCTCTGCGCAGGCCAGTACATTCGATTAACCCCATTGTCACCATACCAAGCCATGGTGGACCTCGCAACATTACAGGTGACATTGTCATCCTGAAAGTAACATGGGTCAAACCCATAAAACTGCCACAACGTAGGAAGCGCATGGTCATCCAAAATGGAGCAGTAGGTCTCGGCGTTGAGCCTACTGCACCATTTTGGATGACACCCCATAGCATAATTTCACCGCCGCCGAACTTCACATTTGGCACAATGTATTACGGCAGGAGGCGTCCTCCAGGCAGACGCCAAACCCAGACCCTGCCATCCGACCTGTAGAGCGTGAACCTTGATTCGTCGGTCTAGAGAACCTGTTTCCACTGTTCAACGGTCCACTTTCGACGTTCTTTGCACCACGTTAGCCGAGCAGCGCTATTGGACTTGGTGATCAAAGGCTTGTTGGCGGCAGCACGTCCATGATAACCGAGCATTTTGGGCTTCCTTGCGAATGGTATCCATCAAAATAACACTCCCGGATGCCTGTTGAAACTCCTCGCGGATGTGACCCGTCGATTTGGTGCGGTTGTTCCGAATTTCTCTGGCCAGCACCCGTCGGTCTCTGGCTCCCAGTTTTGTTGGTCTGCCGGGTCGGGGCACATTCCGACAGTCCCCTCTCAGCGTCCATTTGCCAATCACGTAGGCCACTGTCGATTTTGGGTACTTCAACTCGCTGGATATGTCACGTATGGATCGGCCATACCTGTGATACCCAACGATTACACCTTTCTCGAAATCAGAGAGCTCCGAACTGCTTGGCATCTTGCATGCGACTGGTTGCGTTGTTGTTTCAACTGTTATCATTCTCCGAATTACTACATACTTTACTTCAAAGCTGTACCAAACATTTATTTCCTTTAAATAGAAGTATAATATCAGTACTTATCTTTTGGGCTTTGTTTCTTGTATGATGTAAAAAGAAACACACACGCTTTTGCACTAGTATGCAAACTTAAGGGGCAGTCGAAAAGGGAAATAACGCCGTAAATAGCAGCAGCACCGAAAACTCAAATTAACTAAGCACCCTGTAGGGAAACGGCGGAATAGAACATACATAATATTTAAGCATGACGTGTAGTTTGCGCGAAGAAAGACCAAAATACGCTCCCTCAGTCCAATAGCGATCAGTTGAAAGGGAGAGACAAGACGGTTTGGGTAAGTGATACAGACGTTCGATTATTTCTGTTTTGCGCTAGAGACGACGAAAAGGCACGTCAAGAACACAATGTTAAGGAAACTCGTGATCGAATAATTGGGAAGCCCGAGGAGAAGCGAACTCTGATGAGCACATGCGCAAGAGTTCGGTATATCTCATAGCATTGCATCGCGTGCGTGGTCATCCTTCAGTATTGGAGGTACAGCTGTGCGAAAGAGCTGTAGTACAAGTTCACATAAAACACCCACAGTGAGTACCGCCATCTGCTCCTGCAAGCCACGAGGGATCGACTCCAGACAACAAGTAGCCATGCAAAAAAAAACACCATAAAAAATGGGCGCCCAATATCACGGTTTAAAATGGCGAGGTGACTAAAAACAAGTTGATTTTTTGACCAAAGACTAGTACACTGTGTTCCCTTAAAAATGCTCACGGCAAAGACCGTTTACAGTTAGTATTCCGCAGAACATAGGGCCTGAACAGCTGAACAGTAAAGTACGTTACTATTTAATTATAAAAGTAAATGTAGTCTCTCTGGCGATTATGGACGTCAGGTAATCTGGCAAAAGGCCGGCACTCGGTATCGGTTTGGAAAGATCAATGAAATGGATGGGAAATGGCGGTCGCAGTGTTTTCGTATACGGTGGCATTCTGATCCATGGACGTACCAACCCCAGATACTAGTAGACGATACTGTTGGCAGTACACGCTATTGTAATGTGATAATTCCCCTTTTTATGCTTTCCGAGGTGTAGTTGACCCACAGTTCGTGTCAACAAATGATAACGTTACAACCCAACGTGCAGTGGCTGTTCATGAGCTTTTGGAAAGCGAATACATCTAGCGGATGGATTGGCCATCATATTCATCCGGTCTAAATCGAATAGAACACATGAAGGACACATTTTGGGGAGCCGTGTTGACGCACATCAGTACACGTTGGAAAGTGTCCAACTGCTGAAGATGATGCTGACGAAATGATAGGCAATGTTCCCTCCTGAAGTCATCAACAACCTTGTGCAAAATATAGGCAGACGGTGGAAATCATGCATCGATTTTTTGAGTTAATTATATCCATCTCTGAGTCTTTGGAATTGATATTCCTGTTCACGGCGCCCAGTGCTATATTGCTAATCCTGAATAAAGTTTCACTATATAATTTAATACCTGCAGTTTTGACGGTGTAGTTACAGGCATCATTTCAGTAAGTAATAGTTTTCCCATGGTTTGAATTTAACATATTCATGCCGCTCCTAGGCGACGCTACAGCTCAAAACATGACTTGCCCTAAAGCTTAGCACAGCAGAGTTCTTTCTTCCACGTGACCATTAATGTGCTTTATTCGTCATTTATAAATCAATTAATTCATTAAGATTTCTGAAAGGAACATAAAGCTCGCGTTGTTGTACACATGAAGATCTTGCGCTTAAGTTTTACTTTAGGGATTTTGAAGAAATTTGGTAATCAAGATGGGTTTGATCGCAGCACATAGGTAAAACGCGTCATTTTATTATCATGTATTTAACCAGAACTATAAAAGTCAGAAATTCCGTTTATTTGGTCAGTGAAAAATAAAATCTGAAATGTATGCATCTTTATTTCGGCCTCTAATTTGAAGCTCCAACTTGTGAAATACATTCAAAACAAATTTTACAAACCAGTAGATTAACCTTTCAATATCTCTTCGATTCGTCACAATGTTATAACTAAAATTTTTCACAGCTCACACACTCAGTTTCTGGAAAATGTAAGATGCCGATATATAATAACAAAAAATATGTGCATATATAATCAGTAAGGCATGTATGGAACTTCTGTATTATTTATTAATTGACAAGGAAAAATATAAAAAGATTAGGCAGTATTTAATTAAAAATATAAAATATTTTTGTTCTTGGTTTATTATAATCATATTGTGACCTCGTACTTAATGATTTTCCTGAAAGGCAGTGTACATCAGCTTCATAAATTAACCACGGTTTTTTCAAGTGCAAACTGTGATATCTGATCTAATTGCAATAGTACATGATCTTCAGTGTCGGGTAAATGCATTGGAATTAAACATACAATACTAAGCAGAATCTGCTTTCAATTAGTCAAAGACAATTTTATTAGATTGATAACATTCATGGCAACATACTCCTTTTCATGCTGAGACAGGATTAAATCGCATTGCTCCTAAAAAAAGAGCATTGGTTTTTGCTAAGAGAGAGAAAGCACAACCGAGGATGTTGAGGTAGCTAAAGTTCTGCCATATTTCCAAATGGTAAACGGTATCATGTATCAACAAGACGAGGCTCCACCACATGTGGCGCATAATGACCAGTGTGCGCCAGTTTTTCCTTGGCCATGGCGTTCTCCTGAATTGTCGCCCATTGAACAACTATGGACAATTGTCGATCGACGCTTGGTCCGAAAAGCTCCGTTTCAGTTCCCCAAAATTAACTTTGTTCGCAAACTGAGAGATTATGTCGTAACATTCCGGAGTGCTATATCCGTTTCCACATCCAGTCGATGTCATGCAGAGTATTTTCCGTTATGCTCGCTCGTGTTCGATACTTATGGTACACAGTATTTTCCATTTCTCTTACAGGTATGTATTTCTAATTATTTATGTGTTGTTTTACCAGTAATTCCCCCTTCACTATACCTGGTCTTTCTTGATGTTGGGTTTTCAACAGGTAGCATCGCACTTTTGGCTCACAAAATCATTGGGCGACCAATTTTAAATAGAAGTCTTTCATTAAAGTTATGTGTAGTTCTAAGTTTGGTTCAAAAACGAAATGTACACGAAACATTTTCCCATTCCCATCTTTCTGGTAAAGACATGCTGTGAAAGGAGTACCGACGAATGTAAACCTGCCGCAATGTAAATAAATGCGTTACCGTTTTTCCTCAAAGACTTTTCCGAAATAAATCGTTACAATGACCATAGACCCTGGTGTCAGAAACGTGTGCTTGGTTTTTCTTTGATGCAACTTGGTGTTAAGACTCAGGATATGCAGCTACTGATTTCTTGAGCAGGGACATCACATATCAATTTCCCCAAAACGAAATTCTATCAATCGCATAGAATTCTAAAATACTACAAGGAATGGTGGCCTTCAACACTTTGTAACTGAATGAAGTTGCAAACCAGTATTGAAGTTTATGTTTGCTGTGTGAATTTTTTATGGTTTCATGTGTTTTAATAATGTTTCACTTATACTTCTTAGCGTGCGGTTCACAGCATTAAAATTTATATTTAGAAAATAAAATTATAATTACATTTTTAATATTTTTTGGTGTCGTACATAAACTGCGTCCTTGAGTTTTAATTCTTTTTAGACTCCCCCTACCCCATATCACATTTTGTTTGATTGTTGACACCTCCTCCCTTAAAAAGTACGTTCTAAATCGCGCAAACCCCTTTTTGACGACAGCTTTTACAAGTCCGTTGAGAAACAGAAAGAAAACATGTAGTTTTTAAAAAGAATTTGATATATTTACACTTTTTCCTCAGAAAATATTTATTATTTAGGCATTAATTTATTCCCAATTGCTACCCGAACTTTATCATTCTGAAATAAAGATCTACAAATGAACGCAGACATTCAAGGTAGCAACACTCCCGATCATACCATCTACAAAACATGATATATTTGGTAGTACAAATTAAAGAACTTAATATTGTGATTTAACTAAATATCATCAGAAATCTGAAATATTTCTTACCTTTTTTTAACTATCAAAAGAAGAAACAAGAAAGACGACACCGAATTTTCGGGTGTAATGTGCACGTCTTTTGAACCCGTTTTTATGCAAATTGAATTTCCTAAAGCTATTCAGAATCAATGGAACCCTTATGGAAATCAGTAGTATCTGATGGTCGTGGCTGGAAACAACTTCATCAACAGCACTCGTTTGTCTCGATATACAGTCTGTATACGACCACTTTCGATTTGCTAAATCGGTAAAACATTTGTGACAACAAAACAGTCATGCACGATACATGACTGTCATGTCTCAAATCTTCTGGAATACTCTATAAAGATGCAGATCTTAATAAAAAATATTGATTGTGTTACAAAGAGTTCTGCTTTATCAAAACTGATATTAGTATCTACGGTGAAAACTTGTAAAGAGAAACGTGAACTTTACTAAACCCAGATGGCGAATACGAAATGTTGCACAAACATGACGTACAATGTTGCAATAAAAATATCTATTTTATATAAAGCTGAAAATACACCAGAACTTCCAGATAACTAAAAGGTAATGTTCTTAATGAAGCTCCATGAAAAATGTGCTATATTCAAATTATCAATAATCATAAACACGAGAAACGGACGGCGACAGCGTTCTGAAGTAAAACTTTTCGTTGACAAAAGCAGCCTAAAATAAAATTTTATAGTTTTAGGTATGAACAGAAAGAAATATAGTGTTCTGCAGAATCGCAAAATGTAGCTTAGATCCAATATCAGTAGCTCAGGTCAGTAGTATATCAAGACTCACCAGACAGCAGATCTCAGACGCAACACAGAATAATTGGCATGAATAAATGATAGGGAGACGAGAAGTGATTCAAAGCCTTCTAGAATGTACAAGGCCATCACATGAGTTGATGTGTTCCCTCATTTATAACGTCATGCAGAAACCATGGGTTTCGATTGGTTTACAATGGTTTCGTGTATGACTACAAACCGGACTCCGATGTATCAGGAGGTGAAACATGAGAATGACGTCACAAATGGAGATCGCATTTCTATAATGGCATGGCCTTGTCTTTTCCAAACGGTCTTTGGTGATATTGGATCCCCAGCTTCACGAATCCGTGATTTAGGGCTGAAGACATTTCAGTGTTTTATGACATATTACATTCAGTTTGATTTATCACACAGAAATCATTAAAGAGAATCTTAACTTCGGAAGTAAAGTTGAATGCGATTTCTCCAATTCGTAATGTTTCTCTTACAACTTTCATGTATTGTTCAGCACCTTGAAATATATTCCAAAAGCAGAATTTGTCTTAAAGACCACTAACATTTGCCAATGATTGACAATTAAAGCTCCCTTGAGAAATTTTTTTAAAGATATCAGGAAACAGAAAAAATTATCTAGCTGCACCGTAGTAAATGCTCTGAAAAATGCCTTTATTTTTTTTTGCTTAAAATTAATAATTAGGGGAATTTTACGAGAACATCTTTCCGTTGTCGCACCGTGCTCCTTAAGAGATGAAATTAATACCATTAAAATAAAAAAAAAAGAATTATCTAATAAAAACAATGAACCCTGTTAAAGGAAACCTTCTGTGTTCTAAACTTTTTTCTTACATGAATCATAATATTTAAAACTAAGTTTTTGAATAAATAATCAGCTAACAAAACAAAATTTGGTCATTAAGCAAATAGATCCTCTCAGAAGTTTTGAAATTTATGTTGTAAAAATAAAATATATTTAGGTATCGAAAAATCTTATTTACATCTTTATCAGTATTTGATATTTCTACTCGCCTTTTATTAGGCATCAATATCACTCCACATTCATCACTAAGAATACGTTAAAAAAACATACGCTATCTTTCGTTTACATGAAACGATAACGAACTTTTCGAGATAGTTTCCAGTCCTTTCAATTTAGTTGCTTGAAATAAATTGAGAACACAACTTTGTGTTAAATTTTCTCTTAGGAACTCAGTTTTTTTCGGTTTTAATACGAACATTTATATTTTATTTTAAGTATTATCATCATCATCATTGTCAACCATTATCAATCCACTGCTGGACGAAGGTCTCCCCAAGTTTCCTCCACAACGGTCTGTCTTGTGCAAGTCTCCTCCATGTCAATCGCGCATACTTTCGAATTTCATCCACCCATCTTCCATGTGGTCTTCTTCTGGGTCTTTTCCTGTCACTTGGAATCCAATCTAAAATTTCGGCTGTCCATCGATGGTATGTCCTTCTGGCAGTATGTCCAGCATATTGCCATTTCAGGGATTTAACTCTAATCATGATGTCTTCCACTCCTGTAATTTTTCTGATCTACGATTTCATCTACTTATATCTCCTGGTTACACCAAATATGCACCTCTCCATTCTGCTTTGAGTTGTCTGCGGCCTTTGTGTGTCTCTTTTAGTTAAGGTCCACGTCTCTGCACCTTACGTAAGCACTGGAAGGATGCATCGATCAAAAACTTTTCTTTTAAGACATAATGGCATATTGCTCTTGAAAATTATGCTGTTTCTTCCAAAAGCTTTCCAGGCAAGTTTTGTACGCCGATTAATTTCTTCATCAATGTGACCCTCACTTGATATCTGCTGTCCAAGATAAACGTACGTTTCTGTTATCTCCAGCTTTTCTCCACCAATCGTAAAATCCCCATTTCTTGTAAAAGCATTGAACATCACTTTTGTCTTCTAAAAGTTCACTTTTAATCCCACCTCTTTACTCTTGTCAGCAAGTTCCTAAATCATTCTCTGCAGCTCTGATGGGGTAGCTGCAAAAATTAATATGTCATCAGCAAAACGAAGGCGGGTTAGATAATCTCCATGCATTTTTATCCCTTTGTTTTCCCAGTTCAGTGATTGAAAGACATTTTCCAATGGGGCATTAAAGAGATTGGGAGATATAGTGTCACCTTGCCTCACTCCTTTTCAAAATTTTATGTGTGGTGTATTTTCAAACAGCCGAATCTTTGTATTTGCATTTTCATAGATGTTATTAATAATATTAATGTACGCATCTTCAATACCGTAGGATTTCAGGGCCATTGTAACTGCTGATGGTTTCACCGAATCAAAGGCTTTTTCATAATCGATAAAAGCCATGTACAATGGAAACTTATTCCCCCGCTCTTTCAATTAGTTCTGTTAGTACGTGGATATGATCGATTGTGCTGTAGCCACTCTTGAATCCAGCTTGTTCTCTCGGTTGAGCCATGTCCAGTGTCACCTTTAAGCGGTGTAAAAGAACATTAGTGAAGATTTTGTAAACCACTGATAGGAGGCTTATAGGTCTGTAGTTCCTGGGTTACTCAATGCCACCTTTTTTATGTAGCATGATCATTGTAGCGTTGTTCGAATCCTCAGGAATCTTTCCTTCATTAAGGCATCGAGTGAAAATTTAAGCGAGTACTGTTTCGATTTCTCCACTTGCTTCTTGTATGATGTCTACAGTAATTCCATCTTCTCCTGGAGCTTTTCCCCGCTTCATGTTCTTGATTGCAAGTGTAACTTCTGCTGGGATAACTAGAAGAACTCTGGTACTGGTACCTTTCATGATGTCTGGAGTACATGCATAATCCCTTTCATATAATTTGGAGTAGAAATATTTCACTCTTGTCAAAATTTCGCCTCTATTTCTTGTTACCGAACCATCTTCTTTTCTCAGTGCCATAATCTGTTTTCTTCCCTTACTGAGATGTCCCTTTGCTATCTTTAGGCTTTGGTTGTTTTCAATTGCTTTGCTTACTAGTTCACAGTTGAATTTCCTTACGTCTTCAGTGATACTTTTTCGTACTGTCTGGCATAGCTCTATATATTCCACTTTGGAAGTCACATCTTCTTTAGTTGTCCTCATCTCTCTTCTTTTTTGCACAAACATTTTGGTTCTTCCTGATAATTTGTTCACATGCAACTTGTTCATAGACCCAGCTAATTTGCAGCTGTTTCCATAAGAGCTTTGGTTATTTGTCTGTTAACTTCAGAAATATCCACTTCTTCCGATGTTAGGCTTTCTATAGCAGATAATCTGTTCTTCAGTTCTAACTTGAAGGTGTTATGGTGTTTTTTAAGGTTAGTTATGTCAATACATTTTGTTTGTCTATGAGCTTGCCACGTTCGAGTTTAGTGTTGAGGTGCATCTTACATTTCCCCAATCTATGGCCACTACCTGTGTTGAACTTGTTTAGCACACTGCTGTCTTCTATGACGAATTTTTTGTTATACATAATAAAATCAATTTCACTTGTCGTCCCATTTGGAAGTCTCCATGTCCATTTCCTGAGTGGCTTTTTCTTGAAAAAGGAGTTCAAGATGAAAATCCCCACTGCCTGTGCAAATTCTATGAGAGTATTTCCACGCTGGTTTCTGTTGCCGTGGCCGAATTTACCTACTGAAGTTTCATTCTGTTGTCGTTGCCCTATTTTTGCATTGAAATGTCACATTATTAGCTTTAAGTGCTGCTTACCTTTATTATTTAGAAGACGAATTTCCTCATAAAATTCTTCAATTTCTTCTTCAGGATGACTTGTGGTGGGTGCATAAGTTTGAATAATCTGAGCCTGGTATCTTCTCGAGAGTTGGATAACGAGTCGTGCAGCTTTGTCAGAGGAACTTTCAACTTCTACAACTTTATCCTTTAGTTTCTTGTTTATTATAAATTCAACACCATTAGTTCTGCCAGTATCAGTCCCACGATAGTAGAAGAGATGTCCACTTTTCAGTTCAATGAGATCTTTTCCTTTTCTCCTTACCTCACTTAGCCCGACGATGTCCCACTTGATCCTTTGTAGTTCCTCTTCCAATTCAAGAAGCCTTGAATCATAAGGTTGGGAGCGTCCATTATACGTAGGCAAGGTCAGCATCAAATGGCAGCCTATTCCGGTCCTCCGGGGATTCTTAGCACTCTCTGCCTTCATGTCGCACTGGCCGCTGGCTTGGCCAGGTACATTCGAGCTGCCGGAGAGTGAGGGCCAAGATTTAAGTTGTGAAATCATTTTGGATAGGTTTGGCCATAACTCACCACGCTGGTCAAACGGGTTGGTGAGTGTGGGATAGTATTTCCTCTAATCCCGATGGTATAGTTATACCGCTATTGGCGGTCGTCAGAACCCCTTTAGCGGGAACAGGATGTACCACGAGAAGGCGAGGTTGACATTTGTCAAGGAGAGGCTGTGATGTTACGCATCACCTGACCTTACATCCGTCACTTATAGGTATCTCCCAAAAATTGTGTTTTGAAATGTTGTTCTTAATTACCGGATGTCACCTATTGCTTCAATAAACCCAAGCCACTCTTTGTACTTCTTTTGAATTCATTAACAAGGAATCGCAAAGATATCTATAAAGGTTAAACATTAAGTGTGAGTAACCTAATTGTCCAGATTACGCTGCGCACAATCTTATTAAAGTAGTTATTTCGCGTTCGTATGTTGTCACGTAACTATCATGCAAGCAAATTTTGCATACGTGTTCTTACTACTACTGAAAAAAAACTAAAATTAATATCTTATTTACATAATTTACGGAACTCGTGTGCAACAAATGAATAAGAAGACGAAACTATTAGGAATATTTTCTTCACACGATTTTTGAATATAAAGTACGGTGAGAAAAAGTCATCTTTTTCTTACGCGGGTTCATAAGGTCATAATGTGGCGCGAAACACAAGATTATTAAATCGAGGGAGTACTGTAATCCCACTTGTTCATTCTTCCGATGAAAATATATTATTCATTCCACGAATTTACACAGCGTAAGTGTATTCAGTTGATTATATACGTACGTCGTTATATTATTTAGAAATTAATTAATTTCTCACCAAAATGTTGGTTATTACGTCTTAGTATTAAAAGCTGAGAAAATGATACCTACTGCCGTTACATTGTTATGTCGGTGTATCAAATAAGAAGCCAAATGTCGTTCCAATTCATGCATAACCTTACATCGTGATGCAAGGTTATTGACGATAGCGCACTGTGAGGTTTTTCACTATATCTTCATCCAAATGTTCACAGGCTGCTGTTGTGTTTGGAGGCAGAAAGTTGAATTTGAAATTTTGCAATGAAATGCCCAGATGAGATGAAGCGTTGTCCAGAAATATGATCACTTTTCTTTCCTGCCTCCCAATTTTCCTATCAATTACCAGCAACCACTCTGCCTTCAGATCTCGTGTCATACACGCCTTACTGTTCGCTCGCCATTCAACGTCAACAGTGTTGATGTCGACACCTTTGAAATAGCGGGGATTCTTTATTTTTCCAATAATTAAGGGTTTTTTCAAAATCTCCGATCATATTAACTCAAATCATGACAGTAAGTCTCTCTTTAGAAATTTTACTGCCTCTGCATGTTTTGCCCTTCAAATACCCTGTTTTGCCCGGGGAGCTCGGAAAATAAAGGCCAGTATCGTCGAAGCTAAAGTTATTTCTTTCTTCGTAACCTTTGCATACGTGTTTGAGCGTAATTTTCTAGTCAGAGACACGGTTCTCCTTGACTGAAGCAGCTGCACCACATATAATTTTGTAAGACATGTTCTGCCTGGCCAGCAATTTATCAAGACAACCTCCTGACGCTTTCAACCCATTATTCCCTAATTCTCTCGCAATTTCTAGCGCCTTTTCGTGAATCAAATTCCCAGGGAAGTAAATGTTATTTGCCCTAGCCCGGCAAAACCATTCAAAGTGATGGTCATCATCATCATCATTGTCAACCATTATCAATCCACTGCTGGACGAAGGTCTCCCCAAGTTTCCTCCACAACAGTCTGTCTTGTGCCAGTCTCCTCCATGTCACCCCTGCATACTTTCGAATTTCATCCACCCATCTCCCATGTGGTCTTCTTCTGGGTCTTTTCCTGTCCCTTGGAATCCAATCTAAAATTTCGGCTGTCCATCGATGATCTGTCCTTCTGGCAGTATGTCCAGCCCATTGCCATTTCAGGGATTTAACTCTGATCATGATGTCTTCCACTCTTGTCATTTTTCGGATCCACGAGTTCCTCTTCTTATCTCTCCTGGTTACACCAAGTATGCACCTCTCCATGCTTCTTTGAGTTGTCTGCAGCCTTTGTATGTCTCTTTTAGTTAAGGTCCACGTCTCTGCACCATACGTAAGCACTGGAAGGATGCATTGATCAAACACTTTTCTTTTAAGACATAATGGCATATTGCTCTTGAAAATTATGCTGTTTCTTCCAAAAGCTCTCCAGGCAAGTTTTGTACGCCGATTAATTTCTTCATCAATGTGACCCTCACTAGATATCTGCTGTCCAAGATAAACGCACGTGTCTGTTATCTCCAGCTTTTCTCCATCAATCGATAAATCTTCATTTCTTGTAAAAGCATTGAACATCACTTTTGTCTTCTGAAAGTTCATTTTTAATCCCACTTCTTTACTCTTGTCAGCAAGTTCCTGGATCATACTCTGCAGCTCTGATGGGGTAGTTGCAAAAATGACTACGTCATCAGCAAAACGAAGGTGGGTTAGATAATCTCCATTAATCTTTATCCCCTTGTTTTCCCAGCTCAGCGACTGAAAAACACCCTCCAATGTGGCATTAAAGAGCTTCGGAGATATGGTGTCACCTTGTCTCACTCCTTTTCAATTTTTACGTGTGTTGTATTTTCAAACAGCCTAATCTTTGCACTTGCATTTTCATAGATGTTATTAATGATATTAATGTATGCATCTTCAATACCGCAGGTTTTCAGAGCCATTGTAACTGCTGATGGTTTCACCGAATCAAAGGCTTTTTCATAATCGATAAAAGCCATGCACAATGGAAGTTCATATTCCCTCGCTCTTTCAATTAGTTCTCTCAGTACGTGGATATGATCTATTGTGCTGTAGCCACTCCTGAATCCAGCTTGTTCTCTCGGTTGAGCCATGTCCAGTGTTACCTTAAAGCGGTGTGAAAGAACTTTAGTGAAGATTTTATAAACTACTGATAGGAGGCTGATAGGTCTGTAGTTTCCGAGATCCTCAATGTCACCTATCTTATGTAGCAGGATCATTGTAGCGGTGTTCCAATCCTCAGGAATCTTTCCTTCATTAAGGCATCGAGTGAAAATTTGGGCGAGTACTGTTTCGATTTCTCCACTTGCTTCTTGTATGATGTCTACAGTAATTCCATCTTCTCCTGGAGCTTTTCCCCGCTTCATGTTCTTGATTGCATGTGCAACTTCTGCTGGAAGGACGGGAGGAACTCTGGTACTGGTATCTTTCATGATGTCTGGAGTGCATGTATCATCCCTTTCATATAATTTGGAGTAGAAATCTTTCACTCTTGTCAAAATTTCGCCTCTATTTCTTGTTACAGAGCCATCTTCTTTTCTCAGTGCCATAATCTGTTTTCTTCCCTTACTGAGATGTCCCTTTGCTATCTTTAGGCTTTGGTTGTTTTCAATTGCTTTCCTCACTAGTTCACAGTTGAATTTTCTTACGTCTTCAGTGATACTTTTTCGTACTGTCTTGCATAGCTCTATATATTCCACTTTGGAAGTCACATCTTCTTTAGTTGTCCTCATCTCTCTTCTTTTTTGCATCAACATTTTCGTTTTTCCTGATAATTTATTTACATGCAACTTGTTCTTAGACCCAGCTAATTTTGTTGCTGTTTCCATAAGAGCTTTGGTTACTTTTCTGTTAACTTCAGAGATGTCCACTTCTTCCGATGTTAGGCCTTCTAAAGCAGAGAACCTGTTCTTCAGTTCCAACTTGAAGGTATTATGGTGTTTTTTAAGGTTGGTTATGTCAATAGATTTTGTTTGTCTTATGAGCTTGCCACGTTCAAGTTTTGTGTTGAGGTGCATCTTACATCTCACCAATCTATGGTCACTACCTGTGTTGAACTTGTTTAGCACACTGCAGTCTTCTATGACGAATTTTTTGTTACACATAATAAAATCAATTTCACTTGTTGTCCCATTTGGATGTCTCCATGTCCATTTCCTGTGTGGCTTTTTCTTGAAGAAGGAGTTCAAGATGAAAAACCCTTCTGCCTCTGCAAACTCTACGAGAGTATTTCCACGCTGGTTTCTGTTGCCGTGACCGAATTTACCTACTGAAGTTTCATTCTGTTGCCGTTGCCCTATTTTTGCATTGAAATCTCCCATAATTATTTTCAAGTGCTGCTTACCTTTATTATTTAGATGACAAATTTCCTCATAAAATTCTTCAATTTCTTCTTCAGGATGACTTGTGGTGGGTGCATAAGTTTGAATAATCTGAGCCTGGTATCTTTTCGAGAGTTGGATAACAAGTCGTGCAGCTCTGTCAGAGGAACTTTCAACTTCTACAACTTTATCCTTCAGTTTCTTGTTTATTATAAATCCAACACCACTAGTTCTGCCAGTATCTGTCCCACGATAGTAGAAGAGATGTCCACTTTTCAGTTCAATGAGATCTTCTCCTTTTCTCCTTACCTCACTTAGCCCCACGATGTCCCACTTGATCCTTTGTAGTTCCTCTTCCAATTCAAGAAGCCTTGAATCAGAAGATAGGGAGCGTCCATTGTACGTAGCCAAGGTCAGCATCAGATGGCAGCCTAGTCCGGTCCTCCGGGGATTCTTAGCACCCTCTGCCTTCATGTCGCACTGGCCGCTGCCTTGGCCAGGTACATTCCAGCTGCCGGAGACTGAGGGCCAAGATTTAAGTTGTGGAATCATTTTGGAGGGGTTTGGCCATAACTCACCACGCTGGCCAAGCGGGTTGGTGAGTGTGGGATAGAATTTCCTCTAATCCCGATGGTATAGTTATACCGCTATTGGCGGTCGTCAGAGCCCCTTTAGTGGGAACAGGATGCACCACGAGAAGGCGGGGTTGACATTTGTCAAGGAGAGGCTGTGATGTTACGCATCACCTGACCTTACATCCCTGATGGTACCAACAGCCATCTCTTTGTCTTTGGAAAAGCCCTATGAACTAACCGATTTTCATTATAAGCCCATGACTTAAGTATATTATCCTTATTCTTCAGGTCTCACTTACTTGTGTTTTGCATAATTGCAGCCTGGCTTCCAAATCACGAACACCTATTTTTTATTTCTCATGATGCACTATAACTTTAACTTTTTCTTTCAACCTTAAACGCTTGCGTTACTGGGACATTTTCATCAAACGAAATAGAGAGAACAGTTTACGTACTAAGAGGAAATGTTACCATATGAAATTATCTTTTATAACAAAAGAGAAGTGCATTGAACTAGCAGGTATTGCACAATGTACAGTGGCCGCACGGAGTCCGGATTAGCACCACTTGACCTACAGATTTCCATTAAATGAAGAGAACGAATCAGAAACGAGACTGAGCAGATGGGTTTATGATTGCTCCAACGTGTCCGTTACTCGGAAAATTTTCCACATGTATTACTCCTTAGGCGGTGTCCGCGTTAGTAATACAGAAGGTCCGTTATTGGGAAATATCTGCTTCATAAAACCTCTTGCTTTGCTGTCGAGGATTCTCAAACGGTCCGCTATTTGGAAGTGTCCGTTATGGGAAGTTTCACTGTAAAAACCTTTATTTTAAGTGGATTAGGATCCTCCCAGTTTGAAATAGAAAGTTAAATGATTTCTTTCTGCAGGTTGCTGTTATATTACGATTGTACTGCTTTAAAGAAGTATCGTTTATAGTGACCTGAAAACTTTCTTTTTGAAGTGGTATACTTTGCGTCCACACGATCGAGTCACATTATTGTGACCACCAGGTAATATCCAGTATAACAGCCGTATGCAGCGCGGACAACAGCTAGACGGGCTGAGAGTGACTCAATAAGATCGGGGAAGGTGGTCACAGGTACGTGGAGCCTTCCTGACTACAGAGCATCTGACAGCTGGTGGAGAGTGCGTGGTAGGCGATCCACAGAGGGAACAACACGATCGAAGCTATCACACAGATGCTCAACAGGGGATACGTCTGGGCAATTAGGGGCCACGGAAAAACTTCGACGCCTTCATTGTGCTCTTCCAATTACTCACGGACATTTCTAGCTGTGTCCCAAGTCGCACTGTCGTGCTGGAAGGTCCCATCAGCTCCAGCTAAGACCATCAGCATGAATGGGTGTGCGTGTTCTGGAAGGATAGATTCATTACGAATTCGGTCCATAGTGGCTTTCATATGTATGATAGGACCCAGAGAAGGTCACGAAAACATTCCCCAGATTATAATGCTGCCATTACTAGCTTGGATTTTCCAGCAATGGTTAAAGAGGTTTTGTTCTCCGATGTTTCTCCCCTTATACGCTAACATCCATCCGTTCGATGAAGCAGAAAACGTGACTGTACAGAGAAGGTAATCTTTTGCCAGTCAGCCGAGGTACAAATCCGATACTGCTGTACTAATGCAAGCTATTTCTGCTGATGCACATTCGTTAGCGTAGGTGCAGAGGCCATCCGTTTGCATTGGAGCCCCATACGCAGCAGTGTCCGCTGAACTGTCGTTTTAGACACACTACCGGCAGCCCCCGTTTCCTTCGGCCAGTGTGTTTCACCACTGAAGCGTTTCGATTGGCCCTCACACACCTTCGAATCTGACGTTAACCTCTCACATCAGTGGCACACGGTGCTCCGTTGTTTTCTCGTCGCTTATTCGCAATGGTGACATTTATACAATCACGATACACTTTAACCACAATAGAACGCGAACACTTCACAAACACCGCTGTTTCAGAAATACTTTCACCCTTGTCTCGAAAGCAGATAATCATCCTTTTTTTGCGAATCTGATAAATGGTTCCTTTTATCCATAGCGGCAACGAGTGATATGTTTTCAGAACTTTTTCTGTGATAAGTGAATTATCAAATGGTTGTAGCAGCATTTATTTCCTCTTATTAGCTCAAATGAGAGAAGCATCAATTCAGATACATTAATCAGTGTTTTTCAAAGTTTTGTCTGTCGCGGTCTATTAAGTGGCAATCATAATCTTCATCAAATTTAAGAAACAAAACGTTAGCGAAAGGATGTATTTCATACGAGGGCTCGAAAAAGTGGGTGTCCGCGACGGTTAAATATTCTGCGGAGCAAGAACATTTCTAAAATGACATCCTTGCGGACGTCTAAGTAATTTACGAGTTTCATATTGGGATTTATGACCTGACGCTGGATTCTTTCAATGTACATATAATAATACAGAGAGCAAAATTATTTGGCCTGCAGCTGATCAAAAATAAAAAGCATTATGCAGGCGGATGTGTTTTTTATTTATCACGCCAATTAGTGATGTTCAGCTGTGAATCTGATCCCTTGAGACGGGTTGCTTGATTCAGGTTTAGTAGCACACAAACAAAGAGATAGGATTATGATCCCACACGAGGCACAGGAGCATTGTTCGATAATTTTCACATTTCGGTTGATCTAATGAGGACACTCGATGTCTTCTTCGCTGGAATACACTACATTCAATACCAGACAATTCTAGTGAGACCACACAAATAACTAGGAAATTTTTTCTAATGACTTTTTAAACTAAAACGGTTTCACCCTAGTGACGAACTACATTCTGCTGTTTCAGTGCGCAGAATGAAATACTGCTTGACTGAAAGAAAAATGGCGATCAACTTTCCATTGGTCCCTAAGACCGAAAAAGAGCACAAGCTGTGTGTTCACTCCGAGGAAAATTTTGTTCGACTAATCGGTTGTGTACAATAACTCAGTGTAATAGAAATTTGCATTTCGGTGGTTCTGAATACTGAACTCAAAAAAACAGTTGAACTTTTATAAAGAAATCTGGTTACTTTACCAAAATTAAGGATACTAAAATAAGAAATATCGGAAGTATTGTTCCGAGTGTCTACTTATTCTAACACAGAGGATATTTGACGATAGATAAAAGTGCTTGAATTCCCTCGGATGCTTATAAATTCAGCACAGTTTTAAAAAGAAAAAGTAATATTCGTTGATCTCCCATGCTGGCATGTGAAGAATCTGAAAAGTCAAAATAGCTGCTGCAAAACATTCATCTTGGAAAGAATAGGGCCGTTATTATATCAATTTACCACAGTTTATCGGATATCAGCTAATATATTCCGAAATCAAGCAACTAAAATTACGGAACCAAAACGAAAATGTTGCAATGAAATATCAGGAAGATGAGGGAGATATTTCGTTCATGGCAAGCAGTTAGGTGAAGTTTCTCTTCTTGTTTTAAAATTATTTCTTTTCATCGATTTAGAAGCAAAGGTATCATTTTAATAAGAAATATATAACTAACCCATTAAGGCAAAAAGTAGATAGAACATCAGGAATATATGTTGGTATATCAGCTATCTGATTAACTTAGGTAACTGACAGATGTTAAATATTAAATAGATTTTTGGTTTTAAAATTCAACCACTATGAAAAATAATGTTTTGGAACAGAAATTGAAATGTGTCAGAAAGAATTCATTTTTCGCAGCTATTGCACCATTTATTTTTATGGAAAATTACAGTTACCTATTGAAAAAATGTATGTATCATGCTTTTAGAATGAAGAACACTCTCTGTTCGAAGAAATGAATTCAACATTGTTTTAATTTATGTCTCCGTTTCCTTTTCGAAGTATTTTTATTGTGCACGCAGAAAATTCATTGTACCTAACGTAATTCAGCATGTAAAATGAGAATTTCACGAATAAGGTTATAGATAAATATACATATGATTTCGCATTGAGCAGGTGTCATATGCTAGGTAAACAAAACAAGAAAATCCCATGTCTCATTAAATACTCAAAATGCATTTCACGCTTAAAAGGCCAATACGAAAAATGTGCTGCCAATATGGAATATCAATTCGAAACTGGTTTTGAATCATGTCAGATACTGCAGATTTGCGAATATACATCCCGTCGAAAGTCTGTTGCAAAAGCTAGCCAAAATCACACTAAAAATATTACGTTCTGCAGCGACTGCTTGACATCATTGGACACTAATGAGAGTCTTTTAGGGAAACCGTACTTGAATGAAAGACAGCTCATTGAAGATTGAAAATGCTTTCAATTATAAGGGACCTCCTTCGTTTATGTGATGCTTAACAAAAGGATACTCAAACTAGTAAGAAATGCAGTGAACATATATATATATATATATATATATATATAGGATGTAAAGACAGGTGATGCGTAACATCACAGCCTCTCCTTGACAAATGTCAACCCCGCCTTCTCGTGGTACATCCTGTTCCCACTAAAGGGGCTCTGACGACCGCCAATAGCGGTATAACTATACCATCGGGATTAGAGGAAATGCTATCCCACACTCACCAACCCGCTTGGCCAGCGTGGTGAGTTATGGCCAAACCTCTCCAAAATGACTCCACAACTTAAATCTTGGTCCTCAGTCTCCGGCAGCTGGAATGTACCTGGCCAAGGCAGCGGCCAGTGCGACATGAAGGCAGAGGGTGCTAAGAATCCCCGGAGAACCGGACTAGGCTGCCATCTGATACTGACCTTGGCTACGTATAATGTACTCTACCTATCTTCTGATTCACGGCTTCTTGAATTGGAAGTAGAACTACAAAGGATCAAGTGGGACATCGTCCGGCTAAGTGAGGTAAGGAGAAAAGGAGAAGATCTCATTGAACTGAAAAGTGGACATCTCTTCTACTATCGTGGGACTGATACTGGCAGAACTATTGGTGTTGGATTTGTAATAAGCAAGAAACTGAAAGATAAAGTTGTAGAAGTTGAAAGTTCCTCTGACAGAGCTGCACGACTCGCTATCCAACTCTCGAAAAGATACCAGGCTCAGATTATTCAAATTTATGCACCCACCACAAGTCATCCTAAAGAAGAAATTGAAGAATTTTATGAAGAAAATCGTCATCTAAATAATAAAGGTAAGCAGCACTTGATGATAATTATCCGAGATTTCAATGCAAAAATAGGGCAACGGCAACAGAATGAAACTTCAGTAGGTAAATTCGGTCACGGCAACAGAAACCAGCGTGGAAACACTCTCGTAGAGTTTGCAGAGACAGAAGGGTTTTTCATCTTGAACTCCTTTTTCAAGAAAAAGCCACACAGGAAATAGACATGGAGACATCCAAATGGGACGACAAGTGAAATTCATTTTATTATGTGTAACAAAAAATTCGTCATAGAGGACTGCAGTGTGCTAAACAAGTTTGACACAGGTAGTGACCATAGATTAGTGAGATGTAAGATGCACCTCAACACTAAACTCGAACGTGGCAAGCTCATAAGACAAACAAAATGTATTGACATAACCAACCTTAAAAAACACCATAATGCCTTCCAGTTGGAACTGAATAACAGATTTTCTGTTTTTGAAGGCCTAACATCGGAAGAAGTGGATATTTCTGAAGTTAACAGAAAAGTAACCAAAGCACTTATGGAAACAGCAACAAAATTAGCTAGGTCTAAGAACAAGTTGCATGTGAACAAATTATCAGGAAAAACCAAATGCTGATGCAAAACGAAGAGAGATGAGGACAACTAAAGAAGATGTGACTTCCAAAGTGGAATATATAGAGCTATGCAAGACAGTACGAAAAGGTATCACTGAAGATGTAAGGAAATTCAACTGTGGAACTAGTAAGGAAAGCAATTGAAATCAACCAAAGTCTAAAGATAGCAAAGAGACATCTCAGTAAGGGAAGAAACCAGATTATGGCACTGAGAAAAGAAAATGGTTCTGTAACAAGAAATAGAGGCGAAATTTTGACAAGAGTGAAATATTTCTACTCCAAATTATTTAAAAGTGATGATACATGTACTCCATACATCATGAAAGGTACCAGTACCAGAGTTCTTCCAGTCCTCCCAGCAGAAGTTGCACATGCAATCAAGAGCATGAAGCAGGGAAAAGCTCCAGGAGAAGATGGAATTACTGTAGACATCATACAAGAAGCAAGTGGAGAAACCGAAACAGTACTCGCCCAAATTTTCACTCGATGCCTTAATGAAGGAAGATTCCTGAGGATTAGAACAACGCTACAATGATCTTGCTACATAAAAAGGTAACATTGAGGATCTTAGGAACTACAGACCTATCAGCCTCCTATCAGTGGTTTATAAAATCTTCACTAAAGTTCTTTCACACCGCTTGAAGGTGACACTGGACATTGCTCAACGGAGAGAACAAGCTGGATTCAGGAGTGGCTACAGCACTACAGATCATATCCACGTACTTAGAGAACTAATTGAAAGAGCGAGGGAATATGAACTTCCATTGTGCATGGCTTTTATCGATTATGAAAAAGCCTTTGATTCGGTAAAACCATCAGCAGTTACAATGTCTCTGAAAACCTGCAGTATTGAAGATGCATACATTAATATTATTAATAACATCTATGAAAATGCAATTGCAAAGATTCGGCTGTTTGAAAATACAACACACGTAAAAATTGGAAAGGGAGTTTGACAAGGTGACACCATATCTCCGAAGCTCTTTAATGCCACATTGGAGGGTGTTTTTCAGTCGCTGAGCTGTAAAAACAAGGGGATAAAGATTAATGGAGATTATCTAACCCACCTTCGTTTTGCTGATGACGTAGTCATTTTTGCAACTACCCCATCAGAGCTGCAGAGTATGATCCAGGAACTTACTGACAAGAGTAAAGAAGTGGGATTAAAAATGAACTTTCAGAAGACAAAAGTGATGTTCAATGCTTTTACAAGAAATGAAGATTTATCGATTGATGGAGAAAAGCTGGAGATAACAGACACGTACCTTTATCTCGGACAGCAGATATCAAGTGAGGGTCACATTGATGAAGAAATTAATCGGTGTACAAAACTTGCCTGAGAGCTTTTGGAAGAAACAGCATAATTTTCAAGAGCAATATGCCATTATGTCTTAAAAGAAAAGTGTTTGATCAATGCATCATTCCAGTGCTTACGTATGGTGCAGAGACGTGGACCTTAACTAAAAGAGACATACAAAGGCTGCAGACAACTCAAAGCAGCATGGAGAGGTGCATACTTGGTGTAACCAGGAGAGATAAGAAGAGGAACTCGTGGATCCGAAAAATGACAAGAGTGGAAGACATCATGATCAAAGTTAAATCCCTGAAATGGCAATGGGCTGGACATACTGCCAGAAGGGCAGATCATCGATGGACAACCGAAATTTTAGATTGGATTCCAAGGGACAGGAAAAGACCCAGAAGAAGACCACATGGGAAATGGGTGGATGAAATTCGAAAGTATGCAGGGGTGACATGGAGGAGACTGGCACAAGACAGACCGTTGTGGAGGAAACTTGGGGAGACCTTCGTCCAGCAGTGGATTGATAACTGTTGACAATGATGATGATGATGATATATATATTTACTTAATTCCGCACTAACTTCTGCAAACTGAATTGGAAAAATTTTAATCAAATGGAAAATATAAATCTTGCAAAATCATTATTTATTTCATTGATATTTATGTATTGGAAATAATACGTTATGCGAATTTAAAGCGATTTTTTAAGAAATCGAAAACGAAAGCAAATGAGCATCACGAGTTGTGAAGCTGTTGAGCAACGTTTTCTAAAAAACTCACACTTGATGATTAATGAAAAAACAAAATACGAAAATATTAAAATTAAAAAAAAAATGCGAGTTATTGTGCAACTATTTGCACTTATTAAATCATTGTATTAAAATAAGTTGTGTAACTAAATATTAGGTTAATCCTCTTGAAGAATTCTGTTTGATAGCAGTTGGAATACTTAGTTTTTTTAGCTAACTGGAGTATATCTTGTAATATACACATTTCATATATTTTAGAATATTTAAAAACCATTCTCCGATGTTTTGTCTCAAAGCGTTCTCAATTATTTGCTGAAAACTTATCACACTTTTTTCGTATTTTTATCTTTGTGATTGATTAATATTAAATTATTTATCTCAAGTGGATACATTTAAATGCAAGAAGTTTCACGAGGGAAGAAAATTGTTTGTTTGTAACCATTAGATACCTGTGATATTTGGTTCCACAGATATATCCTGTATCAAAAGCATTACAAACTGAATGAAAACTATGCTGCTCGTAATATTTCATGAACAATTAAACCACATTGAGAAATCCATCGGTAAATTATTTAGAGAATCAGCTTTATATTAGCAGCATGTGGGGCTTTGGAAGCAGTTATTTTCACGTTGTTTTATTTACAAGAGGATTATATTCTGAAAGCCAAGCATATCTTATACTTCCAAGTACAAAAACGAATAATATGTTAATAATTCTTTCGAGCAGCTAAAAAATATAACAATAACATTCTACGGTCAGAGAGATCAGGTCAACGGCATCTTTGTCAGCACTCGGATTGCAACGATCTTTCCAAGTTATGAGTATTCACTCGGAGCAGTAATGCAATACCGTAAATTAAGAGACCTAGCATTATGTAATTTAACTTTTATATACGACTCTCATTTAGTAAATTATGGAACCAAGGAAGAACGTAATCCACTTTATGTCACCACTTCCAGTCGAAAAGAATTATCATGAAAAACTCAATCCCAATATCGAAATTGAATGATAATTTCTGAATGCAAATAACGCAAACAATTTTCTAAAATTATTTTAGCCACTTTAAAAATCAGCAGTTTAGCATCAGTTGTATCGTACAGCTGTGGAAGCCAAGGTAATCAAAGTACAAGAAATGCTAAAAAGTAAAACTTTTCTCCAATAGAAAATCCTGAAAATTAACCAATTCGTATACTGATCAGTGACAATATACACTGCTGGCAGCCCAAAATGTAACACCAAGAAGGACACCAGATAGCAAAGCCAGATTTACTGGACACATAACAACAGATACAAAGATTAAAATATTGAGCTAACAGGCCCGTGCGACTTGCAGAACACGCACACATCAATAGTTCGTGTGGCCCCCATGGCTGGCAATAACGGTCGCTACACGCCGCGGCATCGAACGAAACAGGCTTTGGATGTGTGCTTGAAGTAGGTCGGTCCAGGCTGCACACTGCCACAGTTAATCAGGCGTAGCCGCGGGTGGTGCTTGCTGGGCTACTAGGTTTCCCTTCAGCTACCAGACGTGTCCGATGGGCGACATAACTGGAAAACAGTAGGGCCACGGCAGCAGTGACACCTGATGTGCCGTAAAGAATTCCTGCACGATGCGTGTCACGTAAGAGGGCGCCTTTTCCTGTTGAAACGTGGCCGCTGTCAGGTCCTGCAGGTAAGGGAGGTCTACAGGCTCCAAAACGTCGGAGATGTAGCGGTGGCTGTTGAGTGTACCGGCGATGCGTACGAGAGAGGTTCGGGTAGTCATATCCAATTGCTCCCCAAACCATAACGCCAGGCGACGGACAGGTATGGCGATGCGTAATGCAGGCGTCATACAGTCTCGCGTCGCGGAGCCACCACACGCGGATACGACCATCGCGGGGTTGCAGGCAGAAGCGGAATTCATCGGAGAAGACAATGTCGTGCCACTCTGTAGTCTCAGTGCGGCGTTCAACGGCCCGCTGCCGCTTCACTCGCCGATGGTGTAACCTCAATGGTAATCGGAGCAATAGGCACCGTGCCACAAATCCCTGCTCCTGCAAAGGACGTCAAAAGGTACGTGCTGACACAGGTTGCTGCGCAACACACCCTAATTCGTGCGCTAACGTTCGTGATGTAGCGGTGCGAGCCGTCAATGCCCGGCGCACAACATGCCGGTCCTCTCGCTCGGGGTTGTGCCGCGGCTGCGGCAATCGCTCACGGTGCTCCGTCGGTCCCTCCTGCACCCACCGAACCTATAATCGCCTCACTGTGGTTGGATGTCATCCCACACGAGCGGCGATGTCTTGGTACGATAAACCGCTGTCGCGATAAGCCACTATTCGTGCTCTGTCGAACTCCGAAACTTGCTGGAATGACTACCGTATTCTGCGACGAGGCATCAGGAAGCTTCCCACTCACAGGTCCGGCAGCACAACACATTTCCGCTATTTTCACCGGCCTTCTGCGCACACTTCTTGCAGTGCTTCTCGGTGGCATGCCGGGCGCACATGATTGGCATATGCCCTGCAATGCGAATCGTTTGCATGTACTCTCGCGGGCAAAGCATGCTGCGGATTTCAGGCCAATCGGATGCTTCCTTGTTAGTGCTGAATTTTGGGTGGCCAGCAGTGTAGATCTTTATTTGCAGAGCACATTCCAAATTATTCATATCCGCGGTGTGTTAGAAAGTATCTCAAGGTGATCATGACATATATTAAAAAGTATTCCCAAGGTGAACATAAGGTATTTAAAAAATAAAAGAAGCCCTTTAAAACACATGGGTTTCTTCTCTTCAAATTAGTTTAAAAAATCTTACATCGGATTTCCTAGTTTTTATGCGATGCTTTCCCTCCTTTATTCCCAATTTTTAGTTTAAAAGTTTTGTTTATGTTGCATATTGACTGTTCAATATTAATCATATAATTTTTTGGGGTATTTGATAACCGAAAATATTCAGTAAACACCACTAATTTATAAATATAGTCATAGGGAGCAGAGCTTTCCTCTATTAAGTGTAAGCATTTTACAAGTTGTGCTTTGAAAAGAAAAGTGTATTTGGCTTTTACTATTAATAACACATGGCGTGCATAAACATGCCAATAAACGTGAGGAGTCCATATACCAAATTTCTAGAACACCCGATGACGCCAGCAGAAGAACACTTACCCGTAATTTGTGGTTCATCTAGTGCTTACCTGTGTGGTATTAATGGTTAGCGAAAGAAAATGATAGCTACTTATTTGATAAGACCTGTGCTTACACAGACGCTTACCTCGTCTGCGTAAAGATTAGGTTTCCTTGCTTTTGGGTGTAGCTTTCCAGAAACGTTCAATGAAAGCCAGTTCATCTTATTTTTCAGAAAGTGAATAAAATTCTGCTAAATAAAACTTTCTTTGAAATTGCTGAGAGTTTACAATTTAAAAATGTAATTATCACTTCATATTGATTTTCCGCAATAGTAGGCAAAAGTGGTATTTTTCAGTGGAGGGGTGCATCATACTAAAGTACTGTACTTTCACTTTGCACTATGAAAAAAAGGTAACCTCAGGGAAACTGGGTCCAGTAGCGGCGTGCCTTTGATTCCATTTTATTATAACTATGGAATTTTGAACATTTTTCCCGAATAAAATCAGATATAATTACATCTAACGCAAACGCTTTATACTGTATATCTGCAGTGCATGAAATACTGCCGTACGTAGCAAATTTACATTCTCACTGAGAACATCACGCAGAGAGCCCGGACATACTGCTTTTGTATAAAAATTAATTAAAAACCCTGTTAACTGTTTTCTTTTGATCTCCCAAATTTCACCAACCCATTACGGTAAAGAGAAAACATTCAAGGAAGTAGGAATCTTGTCGATTTTGAACAATTTAAGAACATGAAAGCTTGTAATGTTGTAAAAGACGCATAGTGAATGCTTCCCTTTAAATTCTTGAATAACTCCAACTACATAAAAGCGACTGAGAAAAGTTTTCTGACGTTTCCTAGTTTCTTTCGAAAAGGAGAGAAATTATGATATTCCTTTTTTTTTAACTTTGGGAAAAATTTACCTTTAGGAGAAAATAGCTGTAAATGAAAGACATACACCAGAGAAAAATGAAATTATTTTTGCTGCTTTATGTAGGTGTTTCATTTATTAGTCTTCCTCTCTATGAATTTGTGATCAGTACTTTATCTAAAACATGTACTTTGTTTGAAACGAAAGTTTAAAAATTTCAATCTAGTCTGATTAAATAATGTAGCTGTACTTGAACGCTTTTCGAAACGTAAGAATAGGAAATCAAACTATGAACTTAAAACAGTTTACCAGACTTTTACCTGAAGCCAATAGATGAGAGCTCAAAAAAGCAATAGAAATCAGTAGATCCGATTTTCGTGCTTTGAATATGTACTACCTTACAAATGCAATGCAGCATTTTTTTTCATCTCAAAACAAAAGAACACTTAAATCTACTGGTAATTGAAATAACACCAGTACTTCCCAAACTGTTGTTGAACACAGGAATAAAATTCAAACCAATACAATCCAGAGTCGCTTTTCTAATATTTTACAAATAATAGATAGCAAGTTTTGAATATTTTCAGTGTTCTTCTACAAAATTTTCTATGTAGACCAATTAGGAGGTGAGTTTTAACGATTAGATCAGTATATAATGAGTACTGAAAAAATTCATAAATTCTTAATCAGCATGAACGTGAATACGTTGGCGGTCTCACAGCATGGCAAAGTGAGTGGTTTTCGAAAATCCATGAGCAGCCTAGTGTTAGATCAGTAAATCTACTTATAAATCACTAGAATGTCAACACTGTCCTGGAAGGATAGGTCTCTTTCGTCGCAGAACCATTTCCCTCAATTCATTTGAGTTCCACAAATTTCTTGTAATGTGAAAACATGTATTGCATATATTGTCCTATCAAAGCATGCACTCTATGGTCCGGTAGAACAAGAGAATAACACGAGGCATTTAATAATTGGGATCTACGACTATTAGGTCAGCAAAAGATTTTTTGAAATAGCGTTTATCCAAATTATAGTTTCAGAAAGTCTGTTTATGAGCACGTTTTTGGGTGTTTTGAAACTAAGGTAATTAGAATATATTCTATAATTTAAACTTGAAACGCTTCACATAATAGAAACAAATAAAAACTGTTCTTTTGCACATTTGCATAATTTTTCATATTTCATAGAAGAGCAAATATTTCTAAATTATGTCTTATCCGACAGATCAGTCCGTAAATACAAATAATGCCACTTTCAACAATTTTCTCTGATCATTTTTTTCATTTTGTGCCGCCTATCTGCGGAGACTAGTGTGAAAAAACACACATTAAGACGATATCTAACTGAAAAGCTGGTGTCTGAAGTTGAAGGATTATGTGTATAATACTAGTCACGGATAATCCGAAAAATAATTATATAACACTATTTTGTTAAAGAGTGCTGTGAAAAATGGAAACATTTCCTCTATGTAAATTAATAACAAAGAATTGTACACAAACCATGCATAAAATAGTAAAACTACACTTGTAGTCCTATTTATTGGCTAAGAATACAAATAATCGTTTCCACCTTATTCCACATCAACCAGATAGATTTTGCAAGGGAGATAGACAGAAAATCCAATTGGAATAATAGAATGCTAGAACAGTTTGAACGCTGTAACTAGACAATAAACAAATTGATATGATGTAATAATAAGTCAAAGAAGACACGAGACGTTAATCTGGTTTGGTACCCGGTATCCTGGTAGGATAAAACTGTTATAAAGCGTCACTGCAAGCCTCTCAGCTGATTATGATCTCCGAGGTTTCACAAATAGGTGTGAATGTCTTGTTGAAGTAGGTAGCTATTTTCCGTATATCATCGTACATGGGAGCAAGATGTATGAATTTGACTTCTTTGTAGAAGACCGTTTTTGCATTACCGTCTTTTGCGTCATTTTTGTGTTCGTTATTTCTTATTCTAAACGAAGGTATGGTCATTCCAGTGTAGTATCGTATGGAACAGTCCAGAATTTTTAATGGGATCGCATAAACACCTTCCCTGCTGGAAAGATATGGCTGTATTTCTCATAAACATGTTACATAAAGATACAGGAGATTTTATGCCGACCACATGGTTCATCTTCTTGAGAGCATTCTTGAATTTGGAAGACACATTTGATATGTAGGGAATTGAGCCCTAGTACCGAAGCTGCGGCATAGGAAGATTAGAAATTTCATGTCTGCTTTTCTGGATAAAGTTATGTATCAGATTCAATATGAGTCCTGCATCAGTGACCAAATCGATGACGGTTTTAATCTCGTGTTGTATCAGTCGAAGTCATTATCGCGGCTTGTGCATTGCTGTATGACCGTGCTGATCCATGTCCTACAGCATCCTTCGCAAACTACAGGTGCTGAGATCAGCCTCAATCAAGTTGGTTTGATTTGAGACAACGCATATTTGAGTTTTACTATAAAATCTTTTTAGTTTCAGAGGTTTACCAGGCATTATGTATTAGGCTTCAGACGTAGTCCGCTCCCATTCGTTATCACACCAGCAACCGTCAAACAAAGTACTTCAATTACAATTATAAGTCACGTATGAAGCGATTGTTTTTGTGGAACATTACTGTCTCTTCGAGCTTTCAAGTAATTAAACTTGTCAATAGAGGCATGTTGCATTCACATTCATGTTTTTGTCTTATCATTGCCTAATAATCACATTTTGAGCTGGAAGTGTGAAGTGGTGTGTACATGTTTTCTTAATTCTCTATCAATAGCGGAGTGTTCGGATATTAATGATAGATCTAGGTAGATATATAACACGGAAGGGATGGAGTGCTTGAAAAAGAGATGCCAAAATATGAGGCTAATAACATGAAACTTGAACTCAATTACAGCTATGTAATGCCAACAACTTGCTTTCAGCGTTATGAATGCGAGAAGATATATCTTTATAAAAGCAGTAAATATTTGGAGAAAATAATTCACAAAATGTCATGTTTCGTAAGACAACCAACATCCTGTCAGAACAAAAAACTGTCATTAAGCAAAAGAAAGCTTTCTGTTCTGAAATAGAAAGCTCCCCAGCGAGACACACTGTAAGGAGTGGGGCTACGACGAGGTCTTCGAAGTCCGTGTGTCCTCTTCCATGAAGGCGAGGAGGTCACAAATGTTGCTACAGTGAACTCATCTGAAACTTTTTCAAATATTCCACTATAAAGAAACGATCTGAAAAGTCAGTTACAACTGGACACAGAGGAGAAGATAAAGGTAAACTCTTGCTTTTTGAACAGCGCTCCTGTCGTCCGACATGAAACTACAATAGCCTCTATCACGTGATACGGCACCAGTGGATATGTACGTAGCACCGAGGGGAGATTTCTAAACTTTTGAAAAAAGAAAGTGTTCTCTCACTGTTATGTTTTCAACGCTTTAGTTCCGTGTCCGTCCACTGGCGTACTGTTCTTTTGAGATCTTCGGGGCAAAATTGTTTCCATGAACTTCTATGAAAGATCCTCTCGGTCTCCTACTCTGTGCTACTGAAACAATCTCTCTGTTTATACTATAATAGAGTTAGGTTCCGCCTCGTGAAATTTTCTGGGCGTATCTGAAGCCTACAGAAACTATACAAACCTAATTCATGTGTTTCACACTTTTGTTATGCTTGCCGAACTCGAAAGCTTTGCTTTGGACATTAACATAACCATCACAACTAACTGAATTAATTATTTCTATTATTATATGTATATAATTATCTAAGGTATTTAGTGCAGGTTAGCACTTGAAATTTTACAAATACATTCGTAGTGGAGTAAACCAGCACATTATATATTCTTTTAAGCGCATTTTATATACGTTTCGAAAGTAACTTCAACCGAAAGGCTATGTGGTGTTCAACATGAAAGGGACTAAAATCTTACTTGAGGAAACTGTGGAAATTTGTTTTACAACGGTTTTCACTGAGCGTTTAGGAAGCCATAATTTCCTATTCGTTAGCGAAAATATTACCCCTCATTGGTCATTCCAGAAGCAGTAGCTCTATATGTCACTGTATTTGCATTTTTACAAAGCTCATACATCTCAATTTGATTCGCAATAAGGTCAGGACTGTAAATGGAAATATGGCAAAAAACCGTTGTGCAGTTCTGAAAGATAACAGGTATAAGTTTGAACTACCATATTATGAGCTTAGGAATAAGAACGGAATGACTGTAGCAGATATGCAAAACACAAAGTACGAGCTCAATAAAGCACGGCTGACAATATCACAGACCCATGTTCATATGTGAAGTGGAGGTGTTCATGTCACCACCACACAAACAGAGGATTCGAAAATACGTTGATTCTTTCGAGTCGTTCTGTTTTTAAAAAAATGGAAAAACAGCGGATATCCAGAAAATAAAACTTTCTAGGCAGCTTTGAAACATGAAACAGGATACTGATTATTCGAGTTACGTAATTTTTCAGTAATTTAAAATAACACTCGTACATTAGGCATGTTGAAAGAGTAGGCGTTTGTATTTTACTTCTAGCGTCTAAAAATCTACTGCGGGGCAGCGAATTGTTTTGCTTATGTTTTGCAGTTATTTTCTAAGGCGAAACGTTCCTACCCGATTAAAGATTTTATTAGTAAAGCAGAAACGCACAAGAAGGAATTGTATTATGGTACAAACTGAATTTAATATATTTGGTGAAAGGGTATATAGTTTATACCTATTAGCACCAATTCGGATGAAGCAAAATTACGCACAAACTAAATTAAGACCCACCCAAGTGAGATAAACCATGAAGGTGACATTTAATTCCAATATAAAGAAATTGTTTTTACGAATTTATAAATTCAACGAAAAGTACATTTCATATTTTCCGGGAAAACTATAGTTTCGAACAGAATTCATAACTCCAACGAAAGCAACTAGATTCATCGCAAAGTCAGTTTCTGCACTTATTTGTGTTCCTTACTTCGTTGCCATTTCGAATTTCGAAAAATTCTCCGATAAAAAAACCATTCGTTGAAAGAAAAAAAAAGTCCTTGATGAAGATTATTCTTGAGTAAGTAAGGATGCTGTAGTTAAACACGAAACATGGCAGAACTCCACCGACCCTATCCACTTCTTTACTTTATTTTTTTTAAGATGGATTAAGACTGAGGACTAATTATAGAAGCGGTTATTGGGCTGCAAAAGAATAAAATAGGCTTGTCGCAATTTTAAGATGTTGACTCATCCAAAAGACATATTATTGTGGTGAATGAATCGCACTCAATCTGTAATTGGATAGAACGGGTGGTGTTTTCCACTTGTTTTGGGCAAGAGAACTAGCATGCCGGTGTTGTAAGTCCAAACCGTTTCAATCAACGGTATTACGGGGTCTCCAAAAAGTTCTGTGGTTTTCACAGAGTTTGCATGAGAATAGTGTGGAGAAGATGCTGCACTTATAAGATCTGGGGCCACTTTAATTCAAACTTCCTTTTGATTTCCTACATACAGTGCGAAAATAAAATAATGAGACTGCATTAAAAAAACACGGAAGAGCCGGAAACATCACGTAAATATATTTTATAAGATGTACATTCGTTTTGCGTTGATACAAGAAGTGTCCCGATCAGCCAAGGAAACAAAGAATTTGCAGAGGCCATCTTTTGTTATCAAGCGGAGATATGATATCAGAGTTCTTTGTATGTCTTCAATGTCGATTTTGTTTCATTTAGAGGTTGTTTTAACTTGGGGAACAGAGTGTAGTCGTGCAGTCAAATCCTGGATAATACCAGGAATGATTGAGTAAACATACTTGGTTTGGTGACAGAATATGCTGAACACTGAATGAACTGTGCGCAGGTGCGTTATCCTGAATAAGGAACGATTGCCTGTTTCTGAATTCAGTCATAACAGTAAAAATATTCTTCCATAATAGTTACAAAATGGATGTGTAAACATTGACGGTGAGAGTTGCACCTTTAAAAATGAACTCGTGACTTGCTGTCTTAAAATCACCGAAACATTGTCTTGACTTCGGAATTTTCCAACTTAATCGTCCTTCCTTTGGGTGCCTATGACAACTCCAACTAAACGTTCAGAACGTTCGTTTCACGATAATAATGAAACCACCATGTCTTTTCATCTGCCACAAAGTTTTGGGGAAATTATGCATGGTTTCTGTAGTCTCCAGGATGTATTTTGGTACTCCATCCATTTATGCATCTGGTCGTCTGACAAAGCATGTGGAACAAAACGAGCACAAACTTTTATGCCAAAAATGTACACTGAAATTTAACGAAGCATGCCCTTATTAGCTCCGAGCTCATATTCCAGCATACTCAATGTCACAGAACGATCACTTCTTATCCATTCGCGAACTTTCTCAATCAGATCAGACGTGTGCACCGAAATCGGGCATCCGAGCCTTTCATCGTTTTCCAAAATTTCCCTTCCGTCCATGAAATGTGCATACCATCGGAACATTTGTTCAGGAGAAAATCAATTAGCGGCGTACATATCAAGCAGCAAATCAATTTTGAAAGGTGAAAATCCTCCAAATACGTGGCGTCAGTAAATAAGTAAGTGCATCGCTCTTTCCACGTTCCAGAAGCACATAGCAACCGAAAAAATTGTTTTCAGCCGCCGCCGTGGAAATGAATCACGGTTCTCTCGATATCTAGCCGAGCGCGTTAAGCTTTGCACCACGGTGGCCAACAATACACGGTGCTATGTGTATTTTTAAGTCAGCTTCTGACATCATAAATCCGTAAGATGGGCTCAGCTACTGAGACGTCTCCATCTGGTGGACATTAACGGCACTGGCAATATATATATTATAGCGTTTAAATCCAAAGGGCGAGATCCAAGGTGAAAATCCTCCAAATACGTGGCGTCAGTATATAAATACGTACATCGTTCTTTCCACGTTCCAGAAACACATAGCAACCAAAAAATTGTTTTTCAGCAGCCGCCGAGGATCCGATAAATCAATTTTATCGGATCCTGCTTTATCGGTATTCAAACAGAATCGGATGTTTGATTTTCCCAGAATGACGTCATGCATGGCGTAAATATTCATCTGTGTAATGCCCATGGAAACGATGTTGCCACCTAAGAGCTGATAAATGGCAATCAAAACTCCATGCCTTCCTGATTTGAGTGTTTTACAGGGAATTAACAAAAATCAGTTTCATTCCTCAATTGTCATACTGTGCACTTAAAACACTCTTTTCATACACACAAAATCTGACTGGCGGAAATTTTGCTCTATTTGACTGTCTCTTTTGCATTTAATATTCAGCAAAGTAAAAAAATAGGACTCATTCGGTAAGGATTCTCATAATGTACGCTCATCGAAGCATTTTGGGAATGCTTTTTATACTAATTGTTAACAAATTAAAAAAATAATCACTTTTAATATTTTTTATTTCTCCAATGCTTAACCGAAATCTCTTTGTTAACAACAAATTTTAAATGTATCAACTGTGCTTTGAAAGGGGTGTGTGTGTGTGTGGGGGGGGGGGGTTCTGTATAAAAAATTTCAAAATTTATATTTGACAAATGGGAAATAAAGTAATCCCATGTATCATTGTTTGTAATCAATTCTAACCGAATCCAAGAAATTTCGGCGGATATTCGAAAATTGCGTGAGGATTTTACTAGCCTAGTGATTGTTATTATTTTCGTAGCAGTTACAATGCAACGACTTTACAGATGTAAAGAGTACAATAAATCAGAACATTCCTATTCGTTATTCATTATTTTTTATATCGTATGCTTTCCTGTCCCCTAGGACTAGTTCAAAATTTCCTAGGTTCCGTGGAACTAGTTACTTAAAAGTCGTTTCTCTTTCGTGGTTAGGTACAGATTCATCTGTTAGAACAAAGAATTAAGCACGACATATGCGTTAGTATAATATTTATCATAACATTTTACATTGTGCATAAACATACACCCTCTTTCGGGATGGTGGGGTTCTTTATGTATGACATTGATGCTAATTGGAGATATAAAATAGCGATCAAAGGTAGCAATTACGTGTTCAATATCACACTCAACTTCCAGCTCCAAACTACCTCAAAATGTTGAAGCCATATATATCGTAGATGTCTTACGAGATTGATATGCTCCTGATATTAAATGAGAGAAACTGCAAGTTGAGGAATTTGCCGAATCCCTCTCCCGAACTTTTACAGTAAAATTTGAAAAAAAGTATTTTTTATCATCGAAGATTATTTCGTAGCTAAATCCCTTATTTTGATTTACCATGTTACCATGTGAAACTTTCAGATTTCGCCTATTTGGCCGTCCATAAGTGACTAACACTGCACAATGAAAAGTTTCGGGCCTTTGCTCTGTTGTCAAATATTTCGGTTCCTCCACCTATTTAGGTACATCATTCGCAAACTTCTCAGTATTCACCTTTTTTAAATCTTCATTTTCATCCTTGTTACACTTCTGTCGGCTAATCGCCATAACACAGTGGTCTTAAAGCTGGCTTCTGAAAATTCGTCCGAGATGGGTCCTGATTCAAATGCTGATGAACCATTAATGTTGTGTTTGTTTTACGGCTTTGAATTTCTCACATCCCTTGAACCAGTGGCCTTAAATATAAGACGAGCGCAAGTTTATAAGCAGCAAGTTTATAGCTATTCCAGCTGCTTAGATTGCTCGTTAAACCCCCAAAAACTACCAACAACAATAACCTGGAACTTCAGCACTTCCACATCTATTGAATCTTTATTGTTAAGAAATTCCTTTTACAGTTCTAGGAGAAATGTTACCAGTTTCATTACGACTTCAAGTCCTTAACACTAAGTGAGTTCAACAATATAGTTCGTGAAATTTTAGATTGCATACTCTCGGAAACCCTTACATATTTTCAAAAAGAGAGCCAAAGGTTTTCACAAATTACTTAAAATTTGTGCCTTCACCTCATATCACTCTTCACGATGTTGTAAATGGCATTACAAAAAGTACACGCTTCTATAATTATCTTAATGTTAAGCAATCACTTTTATCCATAGAAGAAACTGCTTGGTGAAACGCACTGCTCAAGTGACATGCGTTATAGAAAACTATGACTCCCTGGCACATTCGGTGCAGCAGAGATACTGTTTTGGTGGACATAAACTATTTAATGCCCCTTTGAAATCATAAAGATTTGGAAGCTGACCAGCATCATTATCTAGAACCATTAAGAGTTTGGTGAACTTTTTTGCATGGCATTACCATTTTAACTGTAGAAACGCACTGCTCAAGTAACATGCGTTATAGAAAACTATGACTCTCTGGCACTATCGGTGCAGCAGAAATACTGTTTTGGTGGACGTAAACTATTTAATGACCCAATGAAATCATAAAGATTTGGAAGCTCACCAGCATCATTATCTAGAACCATTAAGGGTTTGGTCAACTTGTTTGCATGGCATTACCATTTTAACTGAAGAAAACATTATCTTTGAAGTATTACTGAAGCTGAGAGCATAACTGAGGCCCTGATAACAGATTTCCGTATTTTCTGGAAAAGATGCTTTGTTGCTCCTCTCTTTGAGGAGCGAGACTAAAGCTTATGGAATATGCAAAGAAATTTGTGTTTGTAATACGTTACTGCAACTGAGAGCCTGAGTCGATTCTTGGAAGCTGTAAAATCAGGCACTGTCTTTTCATTCCTTTCGATATAAATTATTTCCTGCATTTTCATCCAGAACTACAGCGCCTTGTCCACGAGAAAGCTTGTTCCACCATGTAATCAACCTATGATCGAACCTGGTCATTTTACGAAAAATACCCAGGTATGTAAGAGCTTCTGCAGTATATTCACTAACATCTTCCTCACATTTAATTTAGAAAATGTAACATTTTCTTGGTAAGATAAACCAACAGATGCTGAATACAAAACTTCCCCCCCCCCCAATCCAAATCTTTGTTCTTTGAAATATTCGCATATGTAGTTCTTACCTATGACTTAATAGAACTTCACATTCTATGTCACGAACTACTAACTTTTCTGCTGTTTCGGCGACGGAAAATGAGTTCTAATTCTTAATAGGTGAGGAGGCGATACATCCTAGAAATATAGATGTTACGACACATATGTGGAGCGTGTTTATAAATACACGGTCGAGTCACATTATTATGACCACCAGCTAATATCCACAGTAACAGCCGTGTGCAGGGCGACAGTAACAGCCGTGTACATGGTGGAACAAGCTTTCTCGTGGACGAGGCGCTGTAGCAGGTAGACGGGCTGTTTGAATCAGTAAGATGCTGGAAGATGTTCACAGGTATGTGGAGCAATACTGACTGCAGTGCAACTGCCAGCTAATGGCGGGTGCGTGTTGGAGTATCGTTAGAGCTAAAAAGACAATCGAGGTGGTCTCACAGATGCTCAATTGTGTTTACGTCTGGGGAATTAGGGGCAAGGGACGTACTTTGAAATCTTCATCATGCTCTTTCAACCACTCTTGGGCATTTCTAGCTGTGTTTCACGTCGCATTGTCGTGCTAAAAGATCCCATTCACCCAAGGGAAAATAATCAGAATGTGTGGGTGTACGTATTCTTCAAGGATAGCTTCATAAGCAGTTCGGTCCATAGTGCCTTCTACAATAATAAGTGGACCCATGGAATGCCACGAAAACATTCCCCAAGCCATACCGCTGCCCTCACTAACTTGTGTTCTGCCAGCAATGGTTGAAGAGTGTTTGTTCTCCCATGTTTCTAATCTTATACACCATCGTCCATTCGTTCGATGAAGCAGAAAACGTGACTCATCGGAGAAGGCAGTCCTTTGCCGATCAGAGGAGGTCCAATTCCGATAGTGGCGTTAAATGTAATCCTTCTCTCCCGATGCCCCTTCGTTAGCAAAGTGCAGTGACCATCCGTCTGCATCGGAGACCTATACACAGCAGAATTCGCTGAACTCTCGTTTTAGACACACTCTCTGGTAAACCCCTGGTTCAATGGACTACTGAGTTGCTTCCCTGTAGCGTGTAGATCGGCCCTCACACACCTTCGCAGTCGATGTTCACTTCTCACATCAATGGCAAGTAGTGCTCCGCAGTTTCCATATCGCTCTTTCGCAATAGTGCTATTTCTCCAATAACGATACACTTTTGTCACAGCAGCACGCGAACAATTATCAAACTGCGCTGTTTTAGAAGTACTGCCATCCTTGGCTCGAAAGTCGATAAGCATCCTTTTTTCAAATCTGATAAATCGTTCCTTCTATCCATGATAGCAACTAGTGATATGTCTTCAAAATGCCTGCAGCACATTTTATATACCCTGCAAGCCAGCTCACGATACGTGTCTTCCTTCGTTGGCTACGCGCTGTTGACGTCAAAAAAGAGGGTGGTCAGAATAACATGACTCGACTGTGTATTATTGGGTACTTACTGTTGAATTGGTGAATAATCACCATGATACTGTACTGAACACAGAATTTACACACTCATTTGTTCTTCCGTAGGTGAGTCGTAAGTAAAGAAAATTCCGAGAGTCGGAACACTAAATACGAAAATAAAGAAAGAAAAATCAAAGACACATTTGTAACAGTCTGCCCGTAAGCTGCAGTATAAAACCTATATCGCCAAACCTTGTCTGATTTTCGTATAAAAGACACGATTAAAACCTGAAGAGAGGGACGTCATAATGTGCTTTCGCACGACGATCACTCCAGCATACGAAATTTGGTTGCAAATATGCTAGTTTTGCCTCATCACATGTAAAAAGATGCTCTCGGTTCAACTGTTGCATCACTCGTAAACCAAAGAACACATTACGTTTCCACATCCAGAGACAGACAAAACCTCCAAACTTTCAGATCTCTCATAAGAACATGTGAAAGGACCACTTTCATTCCGACATCTTTGCAGTGCGACTGTCCGAGGGACGTGCACCGAACTGACAAGTAAGAAGAAAATACTACATAGATGACTCAGTGGCCGTGTCACCAAGTCTACCAGCCTGTGGCGAAAATGCGCTTTTTACAACCAACGTGGAAGTACAAAGAAGGCAGATCCTTGGGCACCCCCTGCTAGCTGCGGAGTGGTACAAATTAAAATAAAACAGAGTGCGCACGTTTCTCCGGACCTTGTAAGACCCGCGGAATACAATTTGTGTCTACAAAATACTAAGTATCCATTGCAATGCGAAACAACTTAAAAATATAATATTTACTGCAAGTTATATAGTGAGCAGTATTTTCTTAACGTGCGATATATGATATATCACAATCATTTCCAATTTTGGAGCATTACTTATGAATACACTTTTGTCAAGACAGAATACTGGTGTTTCTCTCATGATAAATTTTTATATGTCATAATATTCTAGATTTCCGGGCCATATTGGTTAATATTATGCCTTAGTTTTACAAGACTGGTCTGACTCGTCAGGCTTGTTTATCAACAATATCGGACTGAGTACCTTTATGACCGCGATAAGCAGTTTTTCTGTTCCGCCTACTTAGACTCTAATGACAAAGAATATTTTTTTCAATGATTCATGGATTCCAACGTTAATTTAAAAAGTCTCTCAAGCTATTGAAATTTGTAGCTCCTAGTACTGTCAATTAGTAAGGCTTTCATCCCGATAGGCACGTCGTAAGTCACGTGGGCTATTTGTCACGGACCTAGCTGCAGATACTTTTGGATATACCGGGTGCGCCATATAAAAGAGGCATAAGTGTAAGTTAAGAGAGAACAAAGTCAACGGAAGTGATTCTAAGTACGGAACAGCGGATTTCTATTGTGGATTAGTATTTAAGAAATAACTCATGCAAGGTTCTAAATGAGTTATTTACAGAAAAATTTCCACTTTGTGCAGCACCGGCGAAATCAGTGGTACAGAAGTCACTGCGGAAACTTCGTGAAGCCGTAACGGTGTGCAACAGTAAAAGAAGCAAACCCAAGACAATTCTTGCTGATCACAATATAAACCATCGGAAGTCCACTCGCCGATCATCGTCTGCAACGAGAATATCTGCCACGTCATGCCGACCCATACTTAAAGTGGATTTGCATTTTCGGCGGTACAAATTTAGGGTGCTCCAAGAACTTAAAACTCCTGATTATGCAAAAGAGATGCAATATTGTAAGTGGTTTCAGGTGATTATTGGCAGAAGTGAAATGGACCCAAAACTTTATTGCATGACAGATGAAGCATGGTATGACCTGTCCCGGTATGTCAATGAGCAAAACAGCAGGAATTGGACCGACACAAATCCCAGAAGGACAATGGAGTCTTCTCTGTACGACCACAAGATAGGAGTTTGGTGTGCTGTGTCTCCGTAGAGGATAGTAACCTTTTTCTTTTCCACTGACACCATCAAGTAGGACCGCTATGTTCAGCAACAGTTCAACACATTTGTTGCCGCACTATTGTTTTCTGTCATTTCAACTATTCTTTACCATGTATAGTAACATTGCCTGACTGTTGTCGTTCATTATACTCTAGCCTCTTTTATATGGCACAAACTAGTTGAACTATGATAATATTCGAACACTGTCTGCAATGATACAGATGTATCATTGCAAAAGATGGTACGAGATTAACAAGAGATAATCTGTAGGGATATGATGACCCCTAATGTTGATCGATGATCTGCACAGCCCGTCGATTCGCCGCATTGCTTAGTTTGAAGAGTTCCTATGGTAACATCACCCATTTACGAACACTGCTGGCCACCCATAATACAGCACAAAGAGGGAAGCATCCGATTGGCCTGCAATTCGCAGCATACGTCACCCACGAGAGGATGTGAAAACGATTAGCATTGCAGGGAATATGCAAATCATGTGCGCCCTGCACGCCACCGAGAAGAACTATAAGAAGAGTGCACAGAAGGCGGGGTGTAAGTAGTGGAAGTGTGTCGTGCTGCCGGGCCTGTGCGTCAAAAGCTTCCTGATGCCTCGTCAGAGAAAACGGCAGTCATTCCAGCACGTTTCGGAGTTCGACAGACGGCGAATAGTGGCTTATCACGACAGCAGTTTATCGTACCGAGACATCGGCGTCCGTGTAGGACGACATACAGCAACAGTGAGGCGAGTATGGATTCGGTGGGTGCAGGAGGAACGGACGGACCAACGTGTGTGATGGCCGCAGCCGGGGCACACCGCCGAACGATAGGACCGTCATGCTGTGCTGCGGCAGTGGGCAGTTAAAAGCTGCACCTGGACTACGGAATGGCCGAACATTGTCTTCTCCGACTAATCACGCTTCTGCCTGCAACACCACGATGGTCGGATCCGCGTGGGACGACACTTCGGCAAGAGATTGTATGAGGCCTGCATTATGCATCGCCATACAGGTCCGTCACCTGGCGTTATGGTTTGGGGCTCAATTGGATATGACACCCGCAGCCCTGTGGTACGCATCACCGGTACACTCAGCCACCGCTACATATCCGACGTTTTGGAGCCTGTACTCCTCCATTACCTGCAGGACCTACCAACGGCCATGTTTCAACAAGACAATGCTCGCCCGCAAATGGTACGTATCGGTCAACAATTTTTAACGGCCATCCAGGTGTCACTCTGCCGTCGCCCTCCTGCTCTTCCGATATGTCGCCCATCGAACACATCTGGTCACTGATCGGCCACCGAGTGACCCGGCAAGCACCACCCGCGGCTACGTCTGATGAACTGTGACAACGTGTTGAAGCAGCCTAGACCGACATACCCCAAGCCCACATCCAAAGCCTTTATCGTTCGATGCCGCGGTGTGTAGCGGCTGTTATTTCCAGCCATGGGGGCACAGAAATTATTGATGTCTGCGTGTTCCGCAATTCTCACAAGACTGTAAGCTCAATCGTCTCATCTTTGTATCTGTTGTTATGTGTCCGGTAAGTCTGGCTTTGTTCTCTCGTGTCCTTCTTGGTGTTGCATTTTGGGTTACCAGCAGTGTATCAACCTTGACGTTATTGTTCTTTAACAATAATTGTAGGCCAATGACACCTCGGAACAGACGAACTTGTGATCACATAACCCAATTACAGCAGGACACAGTGGTTACAGTGCATCCTTCCAGTGTGTATCTCTCAGTGAACACTTGTTTTTTGGTCCATTTCATAAATAAAAATCGTCTTGGTTTTGTGAGTGCAGTGATAAAGCCTTATGAGTAATCCTCATATGAAAGTCCATTCTAGTGAATTCGTGCATTTGAATTTTTAAGACAACTGAAGGGTAAACTTGGTTCCAGCAACTGAAAATTTGGTACTTGCATTAAATTTATTTACAAAACATGGGTGTAGTACTTCTTTACAGCACTCGAATATTTACCTGACATCTTCAACATCGAAATATTTGTAGCTTTCCTGTGACACCTTCCACACTTATGTTAGTCCAACTCCTGTTAGCCGTGGTCTGGCGATCTTCGACATGACGGAACGTGGTATCTTACTCCACAGAAAGCGTTTCAACTATCCAGAATACACTCAGGCACATTTTTACATAACTTCAACCGAGTCCAAACGTCTGTCTTCCACATGTTACGATTGTGTGCGCCTTCACGGCCACTAAAACACGTTTTCTTCAGCTTTCAAGAAACTGATGTAGTGCTGGCACCAACACTGAAATTTGGAACTCGGTGGGGGTGCTTTTACCGAAGACAAATGCTTTTTTTCACAGCACCCTCTTCGGGTCTCGCTCCCTGTCAGTTGAACTGGTTTACTATGTATATCGTAATGGCGTTCTTCTTAATGCTAGGCGTTTCTCCTTCACATTGCCATCAGTTGCAGTTTATAAACGTGGGTGCAATAGGGCAGAAACTTCCCGAATTGACTTGTTGCTAAAATGACGTGCCACATTGAAAGGTATTAAGCACTGTCTTACGGCCCATTCCACTGTTCATTTTCATCTGTAACGGTTGCCATGTTACATGTGTCATTTTTTCCTGTACGGCGCATGTATCTCACGGATATTGAAAAATCCACCACTGAGATTAATCCACGGATATCTTTGATCATGCGTATAGTGTAATTGTTTTCGGATAAAATCGAAGATATCAAATACTTTTATTTTCTTATTTACATGAATTTCGATGCTTGAATATGTATCCTTAGTAGAAAGAATTTACCGTTTTTTATTAGCATTACATGTTCATAATCTGAGCCTTTAATAGGCTCAAGGTTACACATTATTAAATTACTTAGACTTCGAAAAACAGCTGTGCAATTATGAAATGCAACTTAATTTACTAATATCAAACTGAAACAATTATTTAGGGTACTGTATTTGGATATTATCATAATTGGTTAGCTCTTCTGAAATATGAGGTTCACGTTTTATGCAATGTAATATACACTATACTGACAAAAGTCAGTAGATAACCCTTCAAAAGCAATTAAATGGATCTGCTGCGTAGCTAAAATGCGCAGTGCAGCTGCAAACGGTATACAAACTAGCGTGTAGCTGACCGCGATCACATCGCACTGTGAGGTTGAGTGAAAATGTCGCTGCGGGAGAGAAGTGACTTTGAGAAAGCAGAGATTGTTGGGGATTATATTAGGAGGTTGTTCATAAGAGAAATCAAAAGCGGTTTGAAGATACCTAAGTCAACTGTTTTGTATGTACTGAATAAATAGAAGACGCATGACGTGACTGAAGCAGCAAAACCTACCTGCAGACAAAAGGAATTACGTGATAGGGGACGTTGAAGCCTCAGGAGAGTTGCTACAGCTAATCGACGGAATACTGCACAAGATCTCAGTGCACAAGTGAGTGGAAATACTGAAACCACCATATGTACCATTCTCTGCGAATGTACATGTACCATTCGCAGAGAACTTTATTCCATGGGTCACCGTGGTCATGCGGCTGCTCGTACGCCTGTTATCTCCCCTCGGCATGCTATTCGTCGTTTAGCATGGGGTAAAGCACATTTATCGTGTACCGTAGATCAATGTAAACGCATCCTGGGGAATGTTTTCGTGGACTGATTAATCCAGATGCATGATCCATCAGTCTGATGGCCGTGTGTGAGTATGGCGACAGCCGAGAGAACGCTATTTTCCCCAGTTTACTGTTCCCACGGTCAAGTTTGGGGCAGGCAGTGTACTCGTGTGATGGTGGTTTTTGTGCTATGGTTCCGGCCCATTGGTTATCGTGGACAAACCTGTTGACCAGGTCGTCTACCTCGATATTATGGACACTATGCCCTACCAACTCGGTGGCAATACTATGAAACCGAGCCTTGTTGACACCAGCAGAAAAATGCTCCGAGCCATAATCCAGTAGCGGCTACAGCGTAGTTTATCGTGTGTGGACTGGCCAGCACAGATATCTGAATATCTGATCTTAATCCCATACAACACTTATGAGATGAATTAGAGCGCCGCATAAGATGTTTGGAGCAAAGGCCTACTACTAAGCAACAGGGTTCGGCAGCATTATGTACTGAACGGAAGCGCATACCTATCTCTGTGTTCCAAAACTTTGTCGAAAGCATGTCTCGAAGGGTCACTGCATTCATTAAATTCATATGTGGACTACATCGTACTTATATATGTCAATAAATGCTATTTTGTCTTTCTGTTCTAGGTGTCCAGTGACTTGTCAATATGGTGTGTAAGAGATTTTTGAAACCTTCCATTTTCTCTTAACACATTTCATTTTTATTCTCTGACTAATTTTACAAGACCAGAAGGAAAGCCCATCTTTATATATATATATATATATATATATATATATATATATATCATAATCATTGTCAACCATTATCAAACCACTGCTGGGCGAAGGTCTCCCCAAGTTTCCTCCACAACGGTCTGTCTTGTGCCAATCTCCTCCATGTCACTCCCGCATAATTTCGAATTTCATCCACCCATCGTCCATGTGGTCTTCTTCTGGGTCTTTTCCTGTCCCTTGGAATCCAATCTAAAATTTCGGCTGTCCATCGATGGTCTGTCCTTCTGGCAGTATGTCCAGCCGGTTGCCATTTCAGGATTTTACCCTGATCATGATGTCTTCCACTCTTGTCATTCTTTGGATCCACGAGTTCCTTTTCTTATTTATCCTGGTTACATCAAGCATGCACCTCTCCATGCTGCTTTGAGTTGTCTGCAGCCTTTGTATGTCTCTTTTAGTTAAGGTCCACGTCTATGTACCTTACGTAAGCACTGGAAAGAATTATTGATCAAACACTTCTTGTTTAAGACATAATGGCATATTGCTCTTGAAAATTATGCTGTTTCTTCCAAAAGCTCTCCAGGCAAGTTCTGTATGCCGATTAATTTCTTCATCAATGTGACTCTCATTTGATATCTGCTGTCCAAGATAATCGTACGTGTCTGTTATCTCCAGCTTTTCTCCATCAATCGATAAATCTTCATTTCTTGTAAAAGCATTGAACATAACTTTTGTCTCATGTAAGTTCATTTTCAATCCCACTTCTTAACTCTTGTCAGGAAGTTTCTGGATCATACTCTGCAGCTCTGATGGGGTAGTTGCAAAAATGACTACGCTATCAGCAAAAGGAAGGTGGGTTAGATAATCTCCATTAACCTTTATCCCTTTGTTTTCCCAGTTAAGTGATTGAAAGACATTTCCCAATGTGGCATTAAAGAGCTTAGGAGATATGGTGTCCCCTTGTCTCGCTCCCTTTCCAATTTTTATGTGTGTTGTATTTTCGAACAGCCGAATCTTTGCATAGATATTATTAATAATATTATTAATAATATTATTAATAATATACAGCCGAATTTTCATAGATAATATTATTAATATTAATGTACGCATTTTTAATACCGCAGGATTTCAGAGCCATTGTAACTGCTGACGATTTCACTGAATCAAAGGCTTTTTCATAATCGGTAAAAGCCATGCACAATGGTAGTTCATATTCCCTCGCTCTTTCAATTAGTTCTCTCAATACGTGGGTATGATCTATTGTGCTGTAGCCACTCCGGAATCCAGCTTGTTCATTCGGTTGACCCATGTCCATTGTTACCTTCAAAAGGTGTGAAAGAACTTTAGTGAAGATTTTATAAACCACTGATAGGAGGCTGATAGGTATGTAGTTCCTGAGATCATCAATGTCACCTCTTTTATGTAGCAAGATCATTGTAGCGTTGTTCCAAACCTCAGGAATCTTCCCTTCATTAAGGAATCGAGTGAAAATTTTGGTGAGTACTGTTTCGATTTCTGCAATTGCTACTTTTATGATGTCTACAGTAATGCCATCTTCTCCTGGAGCTTTTCCCGGCTTCATGTTCTTGATTGCATGTGCCACTTATGCTGGGAGGACTGGAAGAACTCTGGTTCTGGAACCTTTCAAGATGTCTGGAGTACGTGTATCACCCCTTTCATATAATGTGCAGTAGAAATATTTCACTCTTGTAAAAATTTCGCCTCTGTTTCTTGTTACAGAACCAGCTTTTTTCTCTCAGTGCTATAATCTGTTTTCTTCCCTTACTGAGATATCCATTTGCTATGTTTAGGATTTGGTTGTTTTCAATTGCTTTCCTTACTAGTTCACAGTTGAGTTTCCTTATTTCTTCAGTGATACGTTTTCGTACTGTCTTGCATAGCTCTATATATTCCACTTTGGAAGTCACATCTTCTTTAGTTGTCCTCATCTCTTTCTTTTTTGCATCAGCATTTGGTTTTTCCTGATAATTTGTTCACATGCAACTTGTTCTTAGACCCAACTAATTTTGTTGCGGTTTCCATAAGAGCTTGGGTTACTTTTCTGTTAACTTCCGAAATATCCACTTCTTCCGATGTTAGGCCTTCAAAAGCAGAGAATCTGTTCTTCATTTCCATCCTGAAGGTATTGTGGTTCTTTTTAAGGTTGGTTATGTCAATACATTTTGTTTGTTTTATGAGCTTGCCACGTTCGAGTTTAGTGTTGAGGTGCATCTTACATCTCACCAATCTATGGTCACTAACTGTTTTGAACTTATTTAACACACTGTAGTCTTCTATGACGAATTTTCTGTTACACATAATAAAATCAATTTCACTTGTCGTCCCATTTGGATGTCTCCATGTCCATTTCCTGTGTGGCTTTTTCTTGAAAAAGGAGTTCAAGATGAAAAACCCTTCTGCCTCTACAAACTCAACGATAGTATTTCCACGATGGTTTCTGTTGCTGTGACCGACATTACCTACTGAAGTTTCATTATGTTGCCGTTTCACTATTCTTGCATTGAAATCTCCCATAATTATCTTCAAGTGCTACTTACGTTTATTATTTAGATGACGAATTTCCTCATAAAATTCTTCAAATTCTTCTTCAGGATGACTTGTGGTAGGTGCATAAGTTTGAATAATCTGAGCCTCGTATCTGCTCGAGAGTTGGATAAGGAGTCGTGCAGCTCTGTTAGAGGAACTTTCAACTTCTACAACTTTATCCTTTAGTTTCACGTTTATTATAAATCCAACACCACTAGTTCTACTAGTATCTGTCCCACGATAGTAGAAGAGATGTCCACTTTTCTGTTCAATGAGATCTGCTCCTTTTCTTCTTGCCTCACTTAGCCCGATGATGTCCCACTTGATCCCTTGTAGTTCCTCTTCCAATTCAAAAAGCCTTGAATCAGAAGATAGGGAGCATCCATTATACGTAACCAAGGTCAGCTTCAGATGGTAGCCTAGTCCGGTCCTCCGGGGATTCTTAGCATCCTCTGCGTTCATGTCGCACTGGCCGATATATATATATCAGTCAGTGCGACATGATATATATATATATATATATTATTTACCAAAACTTTTTAAAAGTTATCACTCGCTTTAATCGTCGCTTACGACATTAGTTACGACAGTTGTGTAATGTGTCTCAACCAACGGGCATGACACGAATCTATTGCTCCCTGAAAGTTTGTTAACACTACTGATCACTGACACAAGCTTTGAGGGAAGAGGATTTTAAAAAGGTTCTTAGTTTGCGTAGTGAACGTTTTTTTGTGAAATCAGGCTTTCGTCTTACAAATCGTTCATTTGCGGGAGATATTTAACTTAAGCTTCCCAACAACTTTCTCCTTTTTTTCAGCGATGATAAATGTCGCAAAAGTAGTTCGTATTTCGAAGAATTAACGGGGCCCTTGAGCCAGTGACGTCTTCCACGTTAGACGTAGATGAAGCTATTGTAGCAATTCGAAGCTTTGTGGTTTGAGTACAACAAAAAAGGTGAATAGAAGAATGCTAAGTAAAGGGTGACAAGCTCTTCAATAAAAACTGTGTTCTCAGGGCTGGAGGAAACGAGGCAGAGACACAGATTTCATTTCGGGTGGTACGGAAACGTCCAGTAACCACACGACCACCCACTACCGTCACTGCCGAACGGACGCACACACTCTCCATCTCATACAAGGCCCGTACATAAGGATCAGTGCTCAGCAGTGTTGACATCTTTCTTTACCTGTCAAGGGATGATAGTGACCACATGATGTCTCGTACGCCTAAGTGCTGCGCTGGCGTCACAGAGAACGAACGGCACGCCTAACATATTCATTGGGATGATCAACTACTTTCTTGAATAACTCCTTGGAGAGCCCAATGGTAAACTCACGTACCTTCTCGACACCTCGTCCGTCCCTCAAATTGCGATTCACGCTGCACTCCGGGATCTCAGTGATAATTCGAACTGCTCTGTTCTGAACAACTTCACATCGTCTTTCCTGATCCTTATACACTTCTTCCCAAATGTGAACAACATAAATGAAAACTGACCTGATTACAATCTTACGAAGCGGAACGTTGCGGCATGTTGCTTCTCCGGTGGAGAAATAGTGCTGGCTGCATACAGCTTTGTCTAGCCCTTTTGGTGTGGCCGTTAATGTTGACTACCCACGATAATTGACAATCTGTTTGCACCACAAGAAACTTACCATAAGTAACACAGGGAACACTTTAAAACAAAATGTAATTAATACATTTGGTTTGCTTGATATATCCCAACATCACAAGAAATGTTAGGAAAAAAGTTTTAATAAGATTCACGCAAATCTGTTTGGATGATATAAAGCAGCTGGGAAAATAGTTAGATATTTTCGAAGTGAGTAGTTCTAATGAGTTCGTTCGAATTAGGCACAATGTTTTTATTTTTCTAGGCTGCTTGATTGGTTATCTCGGGTACATGTTTTGAAGATTTTGTCATGTAGCAGCGATTACGATTTTCTCTAACATTACCAGCACTATGTTTGATAATGCTTCACACCAATGTAAGTGTGTTGGAATCAGTGTTTAAGCTATTTCTGTAATCGTAAGGAAAAGGGACTGAAGGAAGATGTCAGGAAAGAACAATACTTGATTATTACTGACCTAAAGTGAGTAAGTGTCAACTCAGTTGACAGACAATTTAAATTTATGTTGCATAGCTGCTTTCCACAGGCTTTGGAAATGTTGTTAAATACAACGGAAATTTAGTTATCAGTTTTAAACTTTTATGACATTTTCTGCTCTAACCCAGATATTTTAATGTAGTTTCTGTCGCTTTATGAATTCCGTTATACGTAATTTATTTGTACGATGTTTGTGATTATACCTAAAATTTTTAATTTCAGATTATCATAAATACTCGATTCTCTGATGCTTTTATACGTAATCTGCTACGTTACAATTCTGAAAGAATCAAGGCAGCGTTTCTTTTTTAGCCATGAAATGGATGAAGCAACTAAAAATAAACTAAATGACACTAATAGCTCTGTTTCCTTTTTTTTTTAATTTAAAAGTCTGTAATAGACATAAAATTTTGAATATTTTACTCGACATTAATGCTAGATCAACTAGTTAACTTTGCACCAAGACTCAAACCTGTCGAGACACGATTCTGTATAAAGACACCGTCGTGTCTCGACAGAATTGAGTCTTGATGTATATCAACTGGCACGAATAAAAACTGAATATTTTATACCTAGTTAGCTGTAGACATACTGCTTTGAAGAGTTCAATATTTATGAGTGATATATATATATATATATATATATTAAATATACAATAAAATCGCATTCGGATTTACTACCCACTATTTAAAACCAATTTTTCCCTTTTTTTAATGCAGTGAAAATATGAATTCGTACAGAATTATTTACCACGCTTTTGCAAGAATAATATAATATATTTTTTTCTTTGATTGAAGGTCTAACGACCACGGTGAGCAAACTCAACGGGCTACAACCTGTCACCGGTCCCTAATGTATAGCCACTGGTTCAAGGGAAGGGAAAGAGCCAACGCCGTAAGTAAAATAAAATGTCCATGCCTCACACGGATCTGATCATTAGCCAGCGCTTAGACAACTGGCGACCCCATGTGGGCCAATAAAAAATTAGCACAACAAATTTAATTAGAGACTTACGGTTGAAAACAATGTTTTGTAAACGTGTAAGACGCATGTACGTTTTACGTTTTAATGAGCGTAATATAAAATTATATTAGTTTCTTTGGAGGCTCATTATAGTCTGAGAATAGTTATTTGAAATTCCTCTTACACTCTTTTTGTGTAATATGGCTTAAGGCCATCCCCTAGAAAACGTGTAATTGAAGTTCCACTGCATTTATTTCGTGCAAATGATGAAGTAACAGACTGTATTCTCCTTGTTACCGATATCGAAGGGTTTTAGGGAATTTTAAAACAAAAGGTCAAATGTGAAGGAATTTTATGACACATATTCAGAAGTTCCATTAGATGAATAAATTAACTAAATTCATACCCTGAGTTGAACAAATAAATATTTAATTAAATTAATCATCCGCTATGGTAATATAAAAGAGTACTTCCGCCTTAACCCGTGGCTGCCAGACAATTAAAAATTCAGCTCAGTTGAATTGTAACTCACTTCATCAATTAGCATTCATCCAAAAGCAATGCATATACTCCATCATATGAATTCCAAATCCTTTGCATTATAATCCTTCCTAAAGAACATCTGTTTCCTTTAATTTCAAACGTGGCTGGACATACGGCATCACGTTTTTCCAGCTGTACAGCTTTTGTTCAGGCGACAAAATCATCTTAGGGGCAAGAAATTCAAAGTCATATGTGAACTATCGAGGCCTCGCCTCAAAGTCTGTACCTTCGTTTTTTGAGTATGTGGTCGACGTTTTATGGGTATCTTCTCTCTGGGATAAAAATATATCATAGCGGTTCTTTACGTGTGAAAATTATAATGAGCAGCTTCAATATATATTACTAAGTTTCTTATAGATAATTACTAGCGTATGAAACTATGCTGCACAGGAGAGTGTATTTGAAAAATCCTCCTCTAATAAATTTTATGTATTCGAAAACAAATTTCAACAACAGAGAGTTAAAGGTTCGATAAAAAGCGAAATTAATACAGTAATTTCCCGTTATAACAAACTTTAATGACCACTTTTTGTGGTACCCTTGAACGAAATTTTGTAATAACGGGATTTCGTTTTCCTTTTCAAAGAATTTTACCCTAACAACAAATTAAGAAAATTCGACATTAAAATTTCATCTGAATTCCTAAATAATATGTATCAAGTTTAAAATTTTGGAATGATTCTTAAATCCCTGATTGTCAATAACCCATTGAAATTACGAAACAGCATAGCAGAATGAACTTTTAAAAGAAGCAAAATGTCCAGTATTTTTCTATTACTATCGTACTTGTGTTTAGGAATATTTCGATACCATTTTTGTTCTTTGGCGTCTACATAGTTCTTACTTGAAAGCTTTATTATTTCCTTACATTTGCTGGCTTCTGTGAAACGGTTGCGTGTTGAAAATAAGAAAAAACATTGTTTTTCATTTGTATCCGGATGAGAAATCATTATAATGTATAAGCAGGCATTAATATATTAGCACGTATTGTTGTGTAAATTGGCATTAAATATAAAAATCACCGCATGTTTCTAGACTAAGTAAATTTTCATGTGAAAATGTAACATTTCGATGGTTTAACAGCAAAGGTTTAGAAAAGTGAAACGAAATAAATAATTACCCATCAGAAAAGCAAAGTGTCGTCCTTAACCTCGCTTTTCTCACTTCCATTTGTTCTCCGATGATAGAACTATACCCGTGATGTAGGGCTACACCATATTAGCCGGTTTCTTATACACACTACCATAAAAGTCTGCTAAAATATTGCGCAATACTTTCTTGCGCAGAAACAACATGAACAATGAAAGAAACCGTGGATAACAAAAATTTAGATCTGCATAGCGTACACAAGACACAATGAAGACTATGGATATAGTGTGAATGAATGAAAGAGCTTAACAACCAGATTGGATGAAAGTAATCATATTTAAAAATCAACGATCTAATTACTGTTTATCACACGGTTTCGGTATATTTGCAATACGTTAAAGATATGTATACGAAGAAATGCTTATCATCATCGTAGTTACATATTTGGCAAATTCATTAATACCAGAAATAAAACAAACAGGGATACATGTCGCAAATAAATATTTTATTTTGATTGATGTATGTCCATTAAAATGTATTTTATATTTTTATGTAGTAATTATGCCGATTTCTGGAGAATGTTTAATTTGTTCTAGGATGTTCAGTATGGCACTATCTACATCGTAATAGCTCTCCAAATTTGAAGAAAATTTTTTACATCGTGAAAGTCAAGAACAGAATCATTCTTTGAATCATTCGAAATTTCACCAACCACAGTGCTGAAATATAATTCTCATTTGAAACAGTTTACCCTCAAGTCAGCAGAAATTGTATGATATTCGTAAAATAGGCATTTCCCTCATTTGTGCAAAATGCGGTATGTGAAATCTAGCATTTGTAAAACACTGACCTTTTTTTTACACTAATCTTTACATATACTGGGTATCATATAAGTGTTCAAAGTTTTACATCAGCGAAGGGCGAATATTATTGTTAGGTACAGCAGAAAAACTTCAGAAGCAACTTGACACAAAATCAGGCCACAATGAAATTTGGATATCAATTCGTACATAATATAGAACATAAAAAACCTTTGACGGGTTTGTATCAAAATACTAAGAAATAATAATGTAAATGGGTGATGTACACAATCGAAGTGAGTAATGAACTCGAAAAGAAAGATATTAATATATGTACTCCAATAATCCTAAACATTCGAAGGATAAATTTGGCAGAATTCAGGAAAAGAAGGAAAATCACTTTACCAGGTAACCTCAGATGTGCGTTACCATGAAATGCTCCTGTGCAAGTTTTACCAATGCAAAAGATTATGTTTGAGGGTTGTACCTCGCAAAGAAAATCAAGTATCTCCGACCAAATTTAATATTTTTTATATTTTAAATATATATATAGATTTTTTTAATACAATACTGTAAACACGAAATCATATTGGATAACTGCATTAGGACGAAATTGAATTGAACCATCCGAACAGTCTTCGTCTTATTATTTACATAATGTACAAACTCTCAACAAAGGAAATAAATTCTGGTAAATTCAGGAAATACTTTACACGTACAAAAAAACCAGCTGTCTGGATACCAAGAAATTGGTAAAACAAAGTTTGTCTAACAAAACATTTATATACGACATGGGATGCCGCACGAAGAGAATTGTTCAAAAAATACAAAACTGAGCCAGTGAGAAAACATAATTAAAAAATTTCGAACAAGGAATCATTTTGGTTATTACTTTAGGTTAAGAAAATGACCAGAAAGTTGAAATTTTAATGCAAACTTTTATGAAAAGTGTGTACCTTTTGACGATTAAATACGTTTGTTGAAGCACGATGCATCTAATGTTTCAGGCATTTCAGGATAAACAGAAGATCCAAAACATTATGACCATCTGTCTAATATGATGTTCGTCCCTTACGTGCCTCCAAAACAAAATTCCCCGCGATGCATGAAAGCTACAAGATTTCTGAACGTTTGTTGTGGTATATGATAGGAACACGTCACCAGCAGATCCTTTTGCACCAGCAGATCCTTTTGCACCTGTAAGTTACGTCGTGATGCCCACATATCGGATTTGCTCTTCCAACTCAAACAACAGATCCTGAATAGATTGCCCTCGTGGAACTTGGAGGGAAGGGCAATAATTGGATATTTTTTCATGGGCATTGACCAGTTGCCAAACGAATTGGGCGACGTGTGGCATAGAGGATTATCCTGCTGGAAGACGGCGAGTGCCCAACGGAAATCGAAGTATTCGGAAAATTCTACTGCCCAACGGCTAAACGCCCATTTCAACATGATTCGATATACTGTGTGCAGTGACACATTAATCCTATCATTCAAATTATCGGCAAGCTGTGATACAGCGTGCGTGCCTTCGATTGGCTCGTACCACATGGGATAGCCTTACGTCACCTCTAATATTTTCGTACCGTGGTTGGCTCACATTTGTCTCACGGTTTGTGGTTATATTTTCAGCCCACTTTTTCAAAGTACTGAGCACGTTGACGTTGACGTTGTCTATCTTATAATTGGTCTTTGTCAAACACGCTTAAATCCATTCCCTTCCCATCTGAAGAACAAGAATAATACTGATTAACAGAGCTCAGTATCAGGTGTTATTCATAACGTTTCATGACTCACACGTGCCTTCTCTTACTTGTAGTTGCTTCAACTCCCAAAAAAGACGAGCTGATAATAATGTTTTTGTTCTTCAGCCCATATTAATATAATGTGGGTATATCTATAACACAAGTGCATATACAATAACCCTTGTTCGGTGTTATGAAAGGGAAGAAACGGCATTCTTTTGGAAATTTATACTTTACAGATATGGCATATTGCATCCAAATAGCAAATTATTTTACTGTACCTTCAGCGCAACAGCATGCATCAGTCTCAGATGTGGGAGGAGCAATTCGATTTTAGTTTCTTTTGTATTAACATATCCATAAAGTCACTTGGAACTAAGGGGCTTCATGAAATATGTGTATAAGTGAACCGTGATCTGCTTACTGTTTATGAACGCAATCAAAATGTAATAAAATATGTATGGAAAATTCTTCGTGAAACACTAAAGTCAGAGAGATACCTTTCATACACATTAAAATATTTTCAAACGTTTCAGTCCAATGGTAAAAAACGCGATTTTTTTTTCTAATTCCTTTTTAGTGAAATGTAGAACACCGTTTTAGAAATTTTGATGTTTTTGAAGAAGGAGACATGTGCCTTAGTCCTTTACATAAAAGTGGCTCTTCCACTAGCGCAGCTGATACGTTGATGTTTTAACGCCAGCTGTCGTTACCAAGAATCCGGCTTGTAGCACCACCAAGAATTGGCGTCTTTTCTTTTTTGTAAAGGAATGGGATAATTTATAATAGATTTTGTTATTTTAAGGAATGATCTTGCCACAAAGGAAGTTTAAGGACAGCTAAATAATGATTTTGAACAATATTTTTTAACGGCTGATATTTGAAAGGTCACAATTCGATTTTGTACATCTAGAATATTTTAATGCGTTTTGTCGTCTAAGTTGCAGATGATATTTTCAGAGTTTGAACCAAATTATGTTTATTATACCTTAGAAGTGTTTTTCAATTATAATTTTTTGACACGTAAAATTAGTGTGTCACCGATGTGTTTAATTCGGAGAAACTGTCTATCACATCTTTAACCATAGGTGAATGCAACCGCGCTTCTGTGAAGGCGCGCGGATTGTTGTTCACCCAAATTCAACAGTTATGCGTTTTAACTGCCCCATACAACGATAAATGCGCTTCGTCTGTCCAAAAGGTGTTTAACAGCCACTGTGGATCTTCTGTGACTTTTGTCAAAGCCCACATTGCGAAATCCTTGTGATTAGTTGTACCACTTGGTAACAGTCGGTGAAGAGATTGCAGCTTGTAGAGATACAAGTTGAACGCAACATACAGGATACAGAATTCAAACGTTTTCGATATGCCGATGGTTTTTGCGGCTTCCCGTGCTCTGCTTACACCGCTCTTTGAATGTGCCTCTAGGCGTTCATTTGTGTTACAACAGCTCTGGTTCGGGCCTCTGATAACACTAGACTGCCAATGAGACGACGATCTGACCAACTTCCAGTTTCCTTCAAACGTCGAACTAGAGACGGTAATCCGGCAAGAGTGTAAGAACCTCGATATTTCTTGATTCAATTTTGCGCCAGAAACTTTCGTAAAGCTTCCACTGCCGATCTCTCGCTAACGTAAAACAACTTATAGCAGTACCTTATAAACCAATGTCTGCATTCAGCCTGAAAAAAAAGGAAAGTATATTATTTCTATCAGCTCATCTTTTAAGAAACACTTTGAGAAACGCAAGCACATGAATAAAATAACATGTATACTATCATATCCTGAAATGACGCGGATTTCGTCTTGGCCAGTGAACTTTGCTAGTCACAGCACACTATGAAATCGAATATGCTGAGAATAAAGTACCTACCTTTCAAGAACTAACAGTTATTAACATGTTTTCTGCATTCTTCCACATTTCTATAGAAGGAACATTTTTTAAAACAATGCCGTATATAACTTTCTTTGTATAATATTTTTGTGATATTTATGGAGCAAAGGTGCAGGTTCGAATATAAGAATAGCATATTCCTTCTCCTTTTTGTACTGATTATTTTTTTAAAAATGGAAACGTGTTTGTCCTACTTCTTAGGTAGAGACTCCGGAAGAAAATTGGTAATAAGATACACTTCATGCACGTGCGTGGAGGATGCAGTAAATTTATGGTTTTGTTGCCTTTTTAATTAACAATGTGTTCATAGTGAAATTCTTAAGCCAGTTGGTTTTCTAATATTGTATTTGTTACATCGTATTCAGTGCTACATACGCATTATAAAACGTTATCATTTTTCAAATCTTTGTTTTGTATGCAACTTAAAACATACCCCAGTTTTCGGTCAAAATGGCATCATCATACGATGTCATTAGAAGCCATCAAAGCGACAGGGGTGCACCCAGTGGGTTTTGTTCACTGCAACATGAGGCAGTGGTTTGAAAGCCTTTTTCAATCTTTTTTAATCAGTTCCCCTTTGACTAACAAAGCGGACTGCTTAGATTACCGTATCAATTGGAACTGGTCTTTAGTTGTATGATGAGTTATCTTGCTTATGGATTTCGTGTTTAAACAAATCTGGAATGTTTCAATCTTATTTGAAGAATTTGGGACTAATGAGAAAGATAGTGAAAAATGGCGAAGAAGAATGTTAGCTGCATTCTTCCACAACACTAACCAGTATAAGAAAAGAAAGAACTAAATATATATCTGACAAATTTAACCCATAGAAAATTATTTTTTTTAATCGCTAGGACTTATAAAGCATGGTTTCACAAAACATTTTGCATTAGGGCATTATTCATATTCTTCAGAAATTTCCGATTTCGTTTTGATTTTACAACTATAATTCCAGGTATATCATCAACCGAAGAAGAGATCTTCCTTAGTTTGGCAAATATTGAATTATACAGGATAATTATTTCTCATAAGGGAATACAATAAAAAAAAAGTATGTTACATGCAGATTTCAATGCTCGTTCAGAGCAGTTTTCAGGTGATCCGACACAGAAAAATGGAGTAAAAATGTCACGACATGGAATTACATTTAATTTACATCTGCACTGATTTTAATTTCAATACAACAATATACATGCGCCAATTGTTATATATTATTTCGAATATGCAAATAGAATAATAATAAGGAGAAACTATATCTCAACAACTAAATTTTAAATTCTTGATTAACATCTACCAATAATTTTCTTTAAAATTTTAATACATATATTCAAAAATAGAAAGAGTGGTGTGTTAGTACATCCATAGTTAAAAAAACCTAACTGATTTCATGTCAAAATATCATACATCAAAGTTCGATGATTTTAGCGGTTTTTCGTTGAAAGCAGAGCATAAAAAAATCAACTGCTTAATAAAATTGTGACGATCCTCTCCTCGCATAAATAATTGGCGAGAGGCGTGGCTAATTAACGGTAATTGATTTGAAGCTTTTGTCTGTGCCGCGCACGAAACAATGGGAAAGCTCTTGTACTTGAAGAGCGTTTACTAATGTCGCGATTTCAAGTGGTAAAATTCACCGCCTACCACTTCTTGGGGACGGGAGATGGTTGTTGAGTAGCGGAATCCGTTTGATAGCCGAGATAATTGGGAAGGGGATTTTCCTCGCGGTAGAAATCGTTGCCGTCTGCTGCCGCTCTTGCAATTCTGGGCATAAGAAGAAAAGCCAGCTAAAAACATAAACTGAGGAATAACCAGCACCAGATTTGTCTGGGAACTTTCATTACCTTGCCTGACCACCGATACTTGCCGTATAGAGCCATTTTAGGTGAAATGCAAAGAGAGATAAAATAGCCACGGAATCTCCTCGCTCATGCAGGGAGAGAGAGAGAGGGGAGAAACGCCTGGCTACAGGAACAAAGCAGCCCCTGCAGAGAGAGAGAAGCAAATCGCCACCTTTTCCTGTTCCTCAGAGGAAAGAAGTTTGTTCGTTTGAATGCATGTATGGAGTCCGTAAGCAACGCCGCCTCCTCCAAGAGAAAAAGTAGAAAGCTACCCGTAGTGCCAACATATCAGTGCGTGTGTGAGTGAGTGTTTGTGTTTGTCAGTGTCGTCAGTATTTTGGAAACTCGAGGTCTACGTAAGTACTTTTTAACAGTATTTTCATTGAGGCCCATTGTGAACGAACAGACTTTTTGTTAAGACTTATTTTCTGAAACACCGAAGAGGGCCAAAGCTGGCCGGAAATTATAGCTTTTACTATTTACACGAAGTATCCGGTGTAAATTATGCCTGTATCTATTAAATCCCTGTTTTAATTGTTATATTGTGCCTCCGTTGGTTTACTGGTGTACTGTGTAGGCTAATTGGCTAAAGAGGTATAATTACGGATCCAGCGATCGAATTGCAGTCCGGAAATATTTGGCATCCTGATATCTGAAGCCCAAAAGTTGTAACAAAAGTAGTGATCAGCATTGGGATCCGCAGTGAATACCTCAGAAGCACAGTACAACCGGAGCACATTATTTATACCAACTTTTGCAGCTTGCATAATACGTTGAGATCAAAGTTTCAAAAATGGAAGGGATTAAACAAATATTGGATGAACTGAAAGATGAACTCAGAAATGGACTGAAAACTACCAAAGAAAGTTTTGAGCAGCAGCTCAAACAATAACAAGAAAGTTTTGAGCAAAGCTTCCAACACCGGAAAGAAAGTCTTGAGCAGCAGACGGGCAGCATAAATCAGCTGATAGCTAGAATTGGGGGCATGAGGAAAAATTTTATAAAATAATAAAAGATACTAACCTGCATATCAATCAGTTGGTAATTGGGCAGGCAAAATGCGTAGACCAAATAGAACAATGTACCCACAATTTAGAGATCGTTCGTAACTTGTGTGAGACTCAATGTAGAAATGTAAAGGGAAAAATTTCTGGGGAATTTAATGGTACTAAGTTACAACAAACTAAATTTTATAGGAATATTCAGAAAAGGGTACAACATTGTGAGGCAAAAATAAGTTCGTCGGAATTAATTTAAGTCACCGGGGATGATGAGCGAAGCTTTGAGCAGGCCGACCCGAATTAAACCAGGTGCGTTTGACCAAAAGTCTAGCTGGGGGTATACAGGACCCAGTTCGATATGGTTTCAACTGTCAATGGTTGGAGCGAAAGGGAGACAGCATGCGCGCTTTGCGGCATCATTGATGGATGCAGCTGCTGATATCCTACAAACTTTGTCGAAGGAGAGCCGTTTAAAATTATCCTGTCTCGTCGCTGCCCTGGAATTCAGATTTGGGGAGGAACATTTAAAGCAACTCTTTTTTCTTCAGTTGAAAAATCGCAGGCAGGAGGCCAGCGAGTCACTTCAAGGGCTCGCGACCGACATCGATCGGATGATGAGGCTTGCGTATTGGCAATGTACGCCGAATATACAGGACACGGTTGCGCAGCAACATTTTGTGGAAGCGATTGCTGATATAGACATTCAGCATTCAGTGCGCATGGCGGATTGTGACTCACTTAAGTCAGCTGTCTTACATGCAATGCATTTTGTCTCATCGCGTCATTCTAGGAGTTCTAGAAAAACAGTTCGTATGGCGACTGCGGCAGAAAGTCTAATCAATGCATCAGTCGAAACTAAACTCGAAGAGCTTTTGGATCTTGTTCTCAGAGATGTTAAACATCGTTCTGTTTCGTCTCCTGGCCGGGGAAGAAGTAATACGTTGTCTAGAAGAGTGGAGTGTTGGTATTTTGGTTTAAGAGGGCATCGCATTTTCGAGTGTAGAAAACGGTTGATAGAAGAAGAGAAGTCTAAGGAACAGGCTTCGGGAAACCCTCAGAAGTTAGTTTCAGGGGGCAAGAACTGACGCGGCAAGAGCAGCCCCGCACGGTGAAAGCGCACGTCACAGGTCTTTCCGGAGATTACAGTGGTCTAAGAATTGAGGGGATGATAAACAGAACTCTGTGTCACCCTCAAGAACAGTTTTCTTTCGAATTTGATGATGATGAAAGAAATTTGCAGCAACTTTGCGTTCCGAGGGTAGTTTACTTAGAGAAATTGCCTAAACAAGCTGTCACACCAACCACGTTTCGGTATCTTTTCTTGTTTTCACTTTTGCCATAACGATGCGATCACATTTACATCAAAAATCTCAAACAAAAATTTTTGGAAATAATGCAGAGCAATTGAATTTTACCACAGCACAGCAGCTCGGTTGGAAACTAACTTCCGGTTCGGCGCGCCTAGACATCTCAATGTCATTCCAGCGACGTGCCGCTTTATGACGTCAGAACACCGGATGTTTTTGTTGATAGGATACTGCTACAGAAATTTGACACGAGAGAAGACGTGGTGCGTAAAGAAATGATTTTAGGTGGAGTTTTGTTATGTTTTAATAACGTAATAAAAGTTTTAGTATAAAGGTTATTATTCGCAAAATGTGCTATATTTAACCGCTGGTCGCCACCTCAAAATGTTATTACTTTAATAAGATTTTGCGTGGCACAATATTTTTTTACGCAGAAACCTCATACCGACATTCCTAAATCTGACCTTCTCATGACTTCCTCTGTCTTTCTTTCCTGCCAAATTGGAAAAAATGAATCACCCTAGTATCTGTGCTTCACACAGGCCAATTGACAGGTAACATTAAAATCCAGGTGAATGATAATGTTAAACAGAAACTAGAATTTCAAATTTAGACTATACACGCTAGAAGTAAATAGAATTGAAGGATACATTGAAATAAATCACTACCTGGCACAGGAAATAATGTATTTGAGAGTATTCCACGTTGGAAAGTGAACATTTGTTGAATGATAGACATAGGATCTGAATTTGAACTAGCATTCAGTTATTTATTCAAAACTATATTTATATATAAAAATGTAACACTGCAGTTCTGAAAATTTAGTTTTTCAAAAGTTTTAAAATGCCTTTAAATCCCCATGAATCTTTTCTTTAAATGTTTTCTTTTCTAACACTGGGGGATTTCGTTCTTGGCTTTTTATTCCTGGTATGGTGCTTTCTTCCTTCAACATTGGAGCTGTCTTTTTCGTTTTAGATTTGAGAGATGTAGGTGTCTTGCATGGAGATATTCATGAAGTGTGAAATAGTACGAAGAAGAATAAAAGTGTGGAAATGTTTATTATTTAATTTCTGGGTCATTACAACATACAAACTTACATCTCACTAAGCTGTTTTCTGTTATTTAGAGGTTAGTTCCACAAAGAAATACAAACCACCATATAAATTATTTAACTGATTTTTTCGTACTATTGCCGTATCAAACTTCTCTATTTACAGCGATATCGATACACAACTCGCTGGCATCCATCACACGACGTACACAAGAACTTTCATACTTCATTCTGGTAATCTTTTACTCATACCATGACTTCCTCTGTATTTCTTTACTGCCAATTTGGCTGAAAATATTTTCTTAGTAAGCATCGTATCACCTATTCTTCCAACATGGCCAAACCACCAAGGAATGTTTGTCTCTAATACACAAACAACATTTTGCATCATATTACTTAGCTGCAGCACATCTTCATTCCTCACAAGATGAAGACGCGTCTTTCCACAACCTCCCCCCGTAAGTAACGCATTTCTCCAGCACACAAACGAATCCTATGTTTCTTCTATAGCAACCAGGTTTAACAGCCGTACATAAAAGTAGGTATAATTACACTTTCATTCAGAGCCATGCGGAACTCTCTTGAAAACCCATCATTTCTGTGAAAACGGCCTAACTGATCTATGACTTTCAATGTAGCATTCACCGGCCTACTAACTTCACCATCTATTAATAATTTGTTCTCTCTGTCAAACATGCTTCCTAAATACACAAACTCATTCATCTGGTTAATCACTGTGTCATTTAGACTTACCGTATATTACCTTTAATGCTAACAGTTCCGCGCTCAAAATCCGTAATATCTATATTGCAGTGATATGTACAAATAAAATAATTTTTCCAAACCAAATATGTCCTCTTAAACGACAATAATCTTTTAAAACCAAACCATAAATGTCCTTTAGGATTCCTTTTATTTCAAGATACACAGCTTCCTAAGACGTTCCTCAGCAACCATCATGCAATGTTCAGAAAGTGAAACTATGAGAAAATTAAAGAGAAAAGATAAAAAAAAGGACACTAAAATCCACATTAGCAGTATAAAACACATATGATTGTTATGAAATGGTTCCCAGTAGATACCAAAAATATACGAGATACTGTATGACGGATCAGACGAAACAATACTTCGGCAATAAAAACAAGAGTGTTTATCTGACATCTCTTCATAACGTCATTTTATTACGAGAATTCATTGAAGCTCTTAAGAAATAATTCATTGTTCTCTCAACCTTAGTTTCATAATTAAAATAAATTTCACTTTCGACAGATATATATGTGACGAAATGTTATAATGCAGGGGTAACAGCCGTTTGATAATTGCCATTTAATTCGATTTCCGGGTGAAACAATATATTGAAGTCAATTTCCTTTTTCTACATTGGCATGACGAAATCTTTCCGTTTTAACGATTCAATTTTTTAGATGTTCTGACGTTATTTTTTAAGCACAGGTGATTTAGGTTCTTTCGAAAACTAAACATTTGAGAGACAATTTTGAAAAAACATATAGGTGGATATGTTTACCGGTGCAATTATTTTAAACAAGACTTAGTTTCTTAATGTTATCGGCTCAAGTTAATAAAATAGATTTTCGGAACTCAGGTAAACATATAAACTTCTATCGGATATTTTCTAGTTTTACTAGAATGTGCAAAGCATTCTTACAGAAAATGTTTCCTGTCAATTATCAAAGTACCTGAATTTTGCTTTAAATTTTATGTAACTTATATTTCGAAGAAAGTATCAACGTCTTTGAAAGAGATATGAGTAAGACAAACGTTTCAGAAAGAAAATGCTTGATTCATCGTACGTATATCAAAGACTATATTCACAAAACTAATATTTGTGAGTGCAACATGTTTTTCTTACGAAACTGTATATATTTAAAAAACGCAAGCATTTCGACAAAAGATTCAGAACCTATAGAATCTCATTCAGGTGCAATTTTACGGTGCAATAAGGCATTTAAAGTCTGACAGATAATATGCAATTCAACGTTTTCGTACGGGCTGAAAACAGACATCAGCAGTACAAGAGCAAATAATGTGTAAAAAATTAAATATGAGATACGTCAGTAGCTAAAGAATTGCCTACAAGGTTATGGTGGTCATAGCCAAAAAGGTTTACCTTAGTTTCGCAGTCTTGTGTGTAAACAAGGATCGTAAGGCAAACCATTCACCTTGCATCCCATTGAGTAATATTCCTCTGATAACATCCATTAACTATACGCAGTATTGTCGTCAGAAAGATGCTGCGTGCAAGTTTGTTATCCCATGTTGCAATCGCTTACAAAACTTCAAAATTACATCGACTTATGACGCGTAGGAAACCCACATCTCTCGTTTCACGCGCGTGTGAACGCATTCTGCATTTCTACCGTATACGCAGTAAAATACGTTGTAAGATTTAAATGTACCGCGAGTATCTCTATAACGTGCTTATGGCCTTGTCACCGTATTCCCGCGTTATAACAGGCTTCCATTGTGTGTTTAGAGAATTTGGAATCAACGGGAATGGCTGAAAATTATTCTCACGCTCCACGAATTACCCGGGAACAATGTGGTTCTTGTGGAATGCAGCAGTTTCCTTTTGGAAGAAGACACTACTAGAGGTGAACACCATGTCTATGAAAGAATGTACCTAATCTACTGCAATATTTACATAGGTGATTGAGATCTTAGATGTCTTAACATGAATAACGGGACCCAAAGTTTTACCACAGAACACTTTCAAGTATTATACTTTCCAATCCGGCTTAGTTGCCTCCCACAGTGCATTTTGTTGCAAACCCTTACACTGGTGAACAACGCTCACGTACAATACAATCCACATCGTGCAGCAGGAAACGAGATTCAACGGACCATAAGAATTGTTTGCAATACTTCCAGGTCTGGAATTAATACTCTAGTTTCCATTGTAAGGCACTTGAATGAGCCTGCGGCAGCGCAGTTCAATTTAATTAAAATTGGATAAACAGGTGTAATTTTGCGTAACCATGGTACCCACAGTTAGGTAAATGTTTGCAGACTTAAGAAAAAGACATTTCATTTGTGTCATTAAATTAAATTTATATATTTTAACATTTCCGACGAAGTTTAAGATGATGGGTGTTCACATTAAGGTATTAATCTTTGAAATATTTCAATTGTATGCTTTTTATATTAACTTCCATACATGATGTATTCTGTGCTCTTGCGAAGAATACTTTCGCTTTTTAATTTGAAACCTTTATATATTTATAAAATCATATAATAGTTTTCTAGCCGAAGTGCTGTGGAAATTTATGAAATGCTTGGGCACACGAACGTGTTACTTATTCTAAAGGTTTCCTACCTACTCTTAAGGTACCGACGGCGGTACAGGGTTTTCATAAAGTCATTGTGATTCATATAAGATAATACAGTTGGTGTTTCCTACATTGTTAGAACTCCTTCGCATGACTCATGAGCGCAGTACGTGACCTAGAGCACGCACATCTCGTTGGTGTTCAATTTCTCTCTATGTTTTGTTGAGCATCTCTTTGGAGGCTTTGGCAACAGCATCTATTTTACTCCCACACAAAGTTTCAACATCATTCATTTGTGTTGGATACACTTTATGCTTGCCGTAAATGCAGAGGAATAATAATAGGAGTTTTATTTAGGGGGACGTGGCTGTCATGGAATGGAACCGTCCCTATCAATCCATCTGTTGGGAAATGTGGTACTGAGACATTTGGAATACTAAATCCCCAATGTAGAGCGTCACAATCCTGCTGGAGAATTACTGTAAATGTCATTTGTCAAATTGAAGTGCTCTGAGAAGAACCGTCATGCCCAGGAACACATTTGCTGTTATTTTGCATTCAGAAAACAGAAGGGCCTGATGATTCTGCTGTGCATGATACCAAATAAAACATTTAATTTTATGGTATCATATGGTTTTCTAAAGGAAACCTGGGGATTTTCCGACAGACACACATATACGCACATCGTATCTGTTTACTTTACTAGAGTTGCGAAAAACAGTCTTATCCGAATAACACATAAGCTGTAGATAAATGTTGTTGTCACCAATAAGCTGTAAAATCGCAACTGGAAAAGCAGCACGACGTGATCGCTCTTCCACCTGCAACGATTGTACAATATGCACTTTGCACGCTTATAAGCGAAGCTTACAAACGAGTTCTTTGCCTAAAATTATCTTCAGTGTTTTACTGTGGATTAAGAGTTCAGGCGAAATTCGGCCGGTGGATTTCTATGGATTGCGTACGAACGCTGTCCTCCCTGTATCAACAGTTCCTTCACTAAGACTAAGTTGGTATAAATTTTCAGTCGCCAATACTTCCTATCTCCTTAAACTTTGCAAACTAAGGTGTTATGCTGTTATGGTCAGGTGGTGGACGTCTGTACGTTCATCTGAAATCATGCTGAGAAGTTATCAGTGATTTGGTATCGTTGCAACCCAGAATATGATGCACATCTTCTTACAAAGAGGCTATTTCAACATCTTGTTCTGGCAGCGCCGCCTAGTTATTACTCATCATTCACCTACAAAAATCTTTACTAGAGTATATGCATCATGCACCAAAATAGCTTGTTTCTAACTTTCGTAGATTTGTAAATAAACATGTTCTTATTGAGGTAAGGACATTATGTCCCTCTTGATATAATAGCTTACGTGAATGAAAGAACAAGAGAAAGAAATCCACTCCGTAGATAACTCATTATACATATTTGTATGGAATAAAATCCCGTGTAATAAAATTGTACGGAAACATATCTGTCTTATATTCTGGTTGTGAAATTAAGCAAATGGGCATTTTTTTTAATAAGATTACGTCCTAAGAGAGATAAAAAAGGCTTGGTTTTGCTGGTTTTAACCCAAAATTATGGGAAACAATTATTACACAACATCTCATTTGTACGAGCAGGAATTCACGCTAATATATATGAAAACGCATTTGCTTTCTCGAAAAAAACGTGCATTAAGGAAATACACTCTTTTTTTCTGCTTTTAATTACTTCATGTGTTTTCACGCGAAAGAAACCAATGAACGCTTGTATTGTCCAGAAGGAGATTTTCATAAAAATATACCTGAATGCACGTTGACAGAAACGACATATTTACCCTTAGTGAGAACGAAAAAGTTAATGTTTCGCTTTGTGTGTGTGTGTATGTTATTATTATTATTTTTTTTTTTTTTGTGAATAAATATTCTTAGAAAACCAGAAAATTTGACTGGTTGTTTTGACTGTTTTGAGCACGCTACAGAGCTACGATAGCAAGGCAGACATAAACCTAAATCTTTAAGTGAATATATATTTAAGAACAACTTGTAATCTAATGAGTTATGTTTTAACGTCAAATATACTATATGAATCTCAAGAATTAAAAGCTGCCATGCGACACTGTAAACTCTAATTTCCAACTTTTATTTCAGATAATAAGCAATTGCTTGTGATCGTTCCTGCGAGACGGGCCCGAATTCCAATCCCGCTGAGGGATGGACGTTGTGTTCAATTTATGGCATCGGCAGTCTCCCTTCCCTGGAACCAGTGGCCCTAAATTTGGGACAGGCGAGTAGTTATTAATGCACATTAAGTTGCTCACGGCGGACGTTAAACCCGCAATCAAAAAAAAAAAAAAAAAAAAGAAAGAGGAATAATCAGTTTCTCACGTTTTCAAGCAAGAAAGCTAAAGAATGGCTTTCCAAATCTTTTATAGTCAACTTAAGTTAGCCCGTTTTTTTAGCCTTCAGTTACATCAGTTATTACTGCCAGGCAGTGATTTGCGTACTTTTTTCTGTTTTTTTCATCCCCTTGTAGTTAGAATTTTTCCCTTGTTTTCTTGCTGTTTTTTGTCTACCCTAGTAATATTTCGTTGTATTTCAAGTGTACACATACAGATTATTTATGGTATGCATTCGAATGTTGGTTATAATGTTATGTTATGTACATAAAACTATAACCAACATTCAAATTTCTCTAACCAACCTTTGCCGTCAAATCAATGAAAGTTCAAATTTATTTTTCTTCAGTACTAGTTCAGTGCCGGTATGTGCAAAAACATGTCATTTTTAGCACGTCTTTTGTAAAAAAAGATAGTTCTTATGTTACAGGTTTGTCCGTCAGTCCGTCCGTCCGTCCGTCTGTACACATAATATCTCTGCAACTATGAGTCCGATTTAAAAAAGTATTTTTGCATCGGGAAGCTTGACATATGATGATCCTTTATTTCATTTATTTTTACGATATACAATTTCGCCGCTAGAGAGTGTAAATGCAGATAACGTCGAATTCAAAAATACGTTTTATTATACATATTTGCTTTTAAACATCCGATTGCAAAAATTATTTTATCTTCCGATTCCATTTATGTCGAATAGTATTTTAGATATAGCTACTTTTTCCAAATTTTTCATAGATTTTTCGCTAGGAGCGTAAAAGTAAATTGCATTTTTCCTGATAACTCTTCTTTTAAAACTCCGATTTAAAGATTTTTTTCTTCAGCGAATACACCTCCTGATGGAAAATATTTTTCATATAATTTCAAATTTTAAGTAAAGAATATTTTAGCCAACATGGGCGTAAGTGTTAATTTTTACTTCTGATATATTTGCCATAAAATCTCCTTCTAAAATATCGATTGAAAAAATTATTTCGCGGAGTGATGCCACTGACATCGATAAACCTTTTCGGAATATTATCTTCTTAAAATACTCAACAATTTCTCCGCCAGGAGGCGTAGAGGTGTATCTATTTTTTGTCAATATCTCTACTTCTAGAAGTCCGATTTGAAAAATTCATTCTTTGTTGGCTAGTGTTTTCTGTGTGACACGTTTCTCATATAATTACAAAATTTTCAAGTAATTCATAGACTTTCCGCAACGGGGCGTAAAGGTAAATTGCTTTGCCCCTTATATCTCTGCTTGTAAATCTCTGATTTGAAAACTTCCTTCTGCACCGGATACAGCTCCTGATGGGAAATCCTTTGCACATAATTCCTAATTTTTGTAAACAATATTTTGGCCACCAGGTGGAGTAAGCCTTAATTTCGGCTTCTGATGTATTTTCAGCAAAATATGAGCTTCTAAAATCTCGGTTGAAAAAGAAGTCGTTTGTTGATCGATACTACTCATGTCTACAAACCTTTTAGGAACATTTTCTTCTTGAAATAATGCATGGTTTCTACGCCAGAGAGGGCGTATTTATATAACTTATTTTTGACAATATCTACTTCTAGGAGTTCGATTTGAAAAATTCCCCCTTTGTTGTATAGTGTTTCCGATACGAAATGTTTTTCCTATAAATTCAAATTTTCAAGTAAATCATAGCCTTTCCGCTAAGGAGCACGAAGGTAAATTGCGTTTTCTGGGTTATTTCTGCTTCTTAAACTCCTATTTGAAAAATTCTTGGTGTATCGTATACAAAACCGGATGGAAAATATTTATTTTTCACATAATTTCTAATGTTTGGTAAAGAATGGTTTGCCACCAGAGGGCAGAAGGTTAATTTCTGCTTCTGATGTATTTGTAGCAAACGTTTGGGCTCCTGAAAACTCAACTAAATGATTCTTTTCTTGGGCCGATACCGCTCATATGGAAAAACTTTTTGAGAATACTTTCTTCCTACAATAATGCATGGTTTTCCGCCCAAGGGATGTAAAGTCACATCTTATTTTTGTCGTTATCTCTGCTTCTAAGAGTCCGATTTGAAAAATTCTTTCTCTGTTGGAGAGCTTTTCCGGTGCGAAATATTTCTCATATAAATTCATGTTTTTCTTAATGCACAATTCTGCAGCCGGAGGGCGTAAGCCAACGATTCCGTTAATAGCAATATCTGAGGGATTAAAAAACCGATTGAAAAACTTCTTTCTTCCGTTAGATGCTATTGTTTTCCATACGGGTTCCGTTGACTTTGAACAGCTTTGATAAATTTAATTTGCGTCAAAACGGATTCAAAATACGTGCTTACCCGAAAACTCGGTGTAATATTTCTTGTTTTGTATTAAGTTCGGCCATCTTTAGATGTGCACAATCGATAGTATATTTTTCCATGCGTCGTTTTTTTCTTTTTGGTGAGTTATATTCATGATTTGTTCCATGGTGTTACTGACCCTGTGTTTAGCGCTTATAAGAGTCAGGTTGTATGTTAATTAAATTTTCCATGCCAAGTATGGCCATGCTTGTTGTGATGTTTTGATTCTGCTTCATACTGGAAGCTACCGTTTCGATGTCTTACCCACAGTGATGTATTGAGTGAAATGATTTTATTTTATTTTTATTATAATTTTTGTTTCTTGTTCAAAGTCCAATTGTTCACGTGGTGGTGTTTTCCATTTTTTGGTTTTTATTTATTTCGACTTCACATAGAACCACTTTGTTTTAAATAAACTAAGCGGGAAATCTAGCCCATTTACAATCGTTAAAAAAATAAGGGTGTGGAAGAATACGACACTTGAAGTCTTTTGCTTTTGTCTGAGTAAAATGCTCTGTTTCCGATTAATTTTTCTGATTTCTCTAACCAACCTTTGCCGTCAAATCAATGAACTCCACAAATCGATTTTCATTTTGTCGCATCCACTCGCGATTATTGTTTTGAGAAGTAAGTTAAATTACCATAAATCAAGAGTTAAAATTTAAAATTTCCTAATGGTGAAACCGCAGGTAATCTTCCAATAATTGATACAGTTTTAAACTCCGTACTGAGCAGGAAATTGACATGTATGTATTATTTCTAAATTTTCGTGTTTTTCCAGTTCATTGTTAACAGCTTTCTCTGTTTCCGTCTGAGTGATGGCATATTGCATTTGGCTGAATTTTAGGTTTCTATAACGCGCAATTAATAAAACTGACGTGTTGTATTTTCCTTTCAGCAAAAAAGCAATTATTTTTATTTTAACAGAGTAGGTTAATTTTAAGACATTTTTTTCTAAATTGTATATTCGCGCTTTGTATTCAGACGATAATAATTGAATACTATCACATGGAAAGTTTATTAATGGCTGAAGAAATAAAACTACAGGAAGATGCTGTCGGAAAGAACAATTTTCCCATTTTAAATAATAATATATTTATATTATACGTATTTATAAACACCACCAAGTGAACAGTTGGACTGTGAATAAGAAATAAAAATTATAATAAAAATGAAATAAAATCATTTCACTCAATACATAATATACTTTTCCGTTTAGAAATCAATCCCCATTTTGGCTGATGCGTTTCCTCTAAACTGTACTCATATACATGAAATGTTTATTGTTATTTTCTTTCGGTTTGCAGCTTTGAAATTTAAAGGTTTTTAAGGCACCCGGTATAAGTTCATGCCTAGATAACACTGAAACATTTTCCAGCAGCTGTCAACCATCTATGGCTTGTGTTAAAATAACTCATCTCATTAAAGGTACCATGGGGTTTCGAAACGTAAGATAGAAAATCGGAATATAATATAAGACATGTTTAATTCGGAAGAAGCTGCTGAAGAAAAATTTTGATTTTTTCCCTCAGCAGCTCACCCTCTTCCGAAAAAAATTGAACTACTTTCCAAGTGTACGAGAACACATATCTGAAATATATCTAAAGCATGCTTCTTCTGACAACTGAATTGTCCAAAACGAAGTGACAAATCCAACTGGAGACCCACTTGGTCACCCTCGGAACATCTTGACGTCGAAAGCAATCCCCGGCATTCACACCATTAAATGCCTGAGTTCTCGTCTCAAGCAATTTCTTCAAAAACCTTTTTTAATTCCACACCCTACAGCAAAAGAATACCACCAAATAAGTATACAAAGGGCATACAAACAGCTTAAGATATCCAGTTAGAGAGCGAACGCATTGCAAACCTACGGGCGGTAAAACAAAGTAAATGAGCACTGATGTTCTGCTACCTATTGACCGACGTGTAATAACTATATCACGCAGAGGGTGCCAGGCTTGGAAGTATAACTAATATTTGCTGAGGAGATATTATTACATCACACGCACCAAAATGTACAAATTATTTCTTGGATCTACAGTACTTGGTCACGGACTACAGGAGACTAGTGGGAAAGAATGAATTTGTCTGCCTCATTCCTTCATACGGCATTATGGCCCTTCCTCTTGATATAACCTTTCAAATAACCATAAGCTGACACCGCTAATTACAGAACAAATTTAGTGAAATTCTTGTCTCCTTGTTTTTCTTTATTCCTTTATACCCGTACTGTATCATGTGAATTTAAGTTTAGCTATAACTACATCCAAATGTTACAAGCAACGCAAAAACAACTTTTTTCCAGCAAGCTAATTTTTCGTTACTCTCCAGCAATGCAAGATAGCAGCCATCTCAGAATTTCTATCACAGCATTTTCCCCTAAGAAATTTCCGAACATCTCCAAAATTCGTTATGGAATGCAGTAAATTCGGTATGCTTAATTCCAATGGATGCTGAAATTCCAAACCAAGGTGGCGCAGTGGTCTAAGCGATGGCTTATTATCATTCGTCTGGAAGGGGGCCGGGGTCGAATCCCAGTGAGGCATAGATCGTGTGTTTGTCTTACAGCACTAACTCTCTCCCTTCCATGGAACCAGTTACATATAGTTTGTACTAGTTGGTAAGATATCTGCGGGTGACTTTGTAGTAAGGAATGAGAGTACAATTTAAATTATTTGGTTCATGTAAATTGGTTGGAGCCGCCCCGGTGGCGCAGTGGTCTAAGCGATGGCCTCTGATCATTCGTCCGAACAGGGTCCGGGTTCGAATCCCGGCGAGGCATGGATGTTGTGTTTGTCTTACGGCACTGGCTCTCTTCCTTCCCTAGAACCAGTGACCCTAAATTAGGGACGGGCGACTGCTTATTGCTAATTGAGTTGCTCACGGTGGTCGCTAAACATTCAATAAAAAAAATAACAATACTAATTTGGTTGGAAATTAATTGGTTGGGTAATGCCGTTAATGAGCTCAACCAATTTATTTGGTTGGGTTCATGCCGTTTTTTACACCGCAATACAGGAATGTATTACTTTAGACGGAAAAACGGGACCAATGAACTATGTATCCCCCCATTGTTTACGATTGTGTCTCAACGTCTGGATAGGTCCGCAAATCGATTCTTGTTTTTTTTTTTTTTTTTTTTTGATTGGAGGTTTAACGACCACCGTAAGAAACTCAATGGGCTATAAGCAGTCGCCCGTCATTAATTTAGGGTCACTGGTTCCAGGGAAGTGAGAGAGCCAGTGTCGTAAGACAAACACAACATCCATGCCTGACCGGGATTCGAACCCGGACCCCGTTCGGAAGAATGAGCAGAGGCCATCGCTTAGACCACTGCGCCACCGTTGCGGCCAAATCGATTCTTTAAAGAACGTTCAGGTTTTTATGCAAAGAAATTATCAAGAAAATCCTAGGGATCAATAATATTGTTGAACGTTCTTCCACGGAGTGCATTCGAATGAGATCAGAACAGGTGATTGTCTGAAGGGGCGAGATCTAGAGAATAGGCTGGATGTGGAAGGATCTACCGCTTCATGCCCTGAACGGCCATTTTGGTCATGTTTGCACTGTGAGGGCGTGAGTTATCATGTTGGAGAGGAGAAGGACACCATCGTGCCGATGTGGCCGTTTCGCTTGAACTGGGCCCTCCACACGGCGGAGTTGCTCCCAATAGAGTGTAGCGTTGATGGTCCGATTCCTCAGCAGCTTTTTCTGGTGAATAAAGCCTTTCATGTCCCACCAGACACACAGCATGATATTTGCAGGATGAAGGTAATGGTTCGAACCTGGTGTAGACATTTATTTTGGACTTAACGATTCCTTCCGATGCCTGAAATTTACGTACACGCACCACATTTCAACACTTTTCATCTCCAGTGACAATACGTGACAGATAGTGTTTATGTTGCTAAGAACATTCGCGATAACGGGCAAGCAAGGAAACACATATTGCAACACGCTGATTCTTGTTGTCCTCGCTGAGAGTGTGAGGCACCCAAGACCCCGATTTGTGGAACTTTCCAATTCGTTCCAGGTGTCGCACCACTGTGGCCTGATCATAGTCCGTTTTATGGTCATTTCTCTTGTATTTTGACGCAGACCCAATTGGATGAGATGGTTCAAATCATCCTCATCAGAGTGAGAAGGATGACCTGAGCGTGGAGAGTCGCTGAGGTCAAAATTGCCACCTCCGAACCGCTCAAACCATTTGTGGACTCTCCTCGGAGAAACAGCATCTTCTTGATACACGGCACAAATTTGTAGAGTCGCCTCGGCGGCTGTGGATCCTTTGTTAAACTCGTGGAGGAGCAGATGTCGGAAATGCTCATTCCTCTCTACTTGACACTCCATATTTCAGGATCTGAAAACCAGAAACCATTCAGCACAATCACACAACTCAATATATGATTCAGATACACGAGATTCCTGACTGCACCTTCACTACTGACCTGGGAAACAATGGTGAAAGAGACATGGACTTATGCGTTAACCCACTACAAGTACGTCTCATAAAAATAAGCCTTTTTGGCATCCTAATACCTAATGAAAGGCGGGAAAGACAACGACTGCTAAGAAGTTTAGAATTCCAAATTACGATTATTACTTCCTATAATTATCTTATTTTGCATAAGTAAAACTGCCATCATTTATTTTTCTCCATTGACCCCGTATGCTTTAGAAAATAAAGAATAGGATTGAATTACTACTCTTTGAAAAATTAAGATATATGTTTTATATAAATAAAGCTAGGCAAAATGTGTTAAAGTACAATATATTTGGCAATGTTGTAATTTAGATTATGTTCACTTGAATTTATATAATTGTAAGAAATCACATATTGTTTTAGCCATTTTACACAATGAATTTATGTTTGTATTGATGTTAATCTCACAATGGCAATACCAATTAGCTATTTGCATTGTTGTGTTCTTAGTTTAAAATTACGGCACCCAAAAGGGAGTAGAACCCTTGTGAAAACTCATCACTGATACCTGACTTGAGTACAAAGTGACTTGTACGGATCAAAGGCTAAGAAGAACACTGACCCACTGGGGAGCTTATGAGATTTTATTTTATTCACAAATAAAATTCGCGTCACCTAGTAACATAACTCTTCCTATATCCTAACTGGAATGTTTTCTTCATATACTAGTAGTCGTGGTTCTGAGCTACGTGAAGAAACGTACTTTAACATTCATTTCTATGTTTTTATCTGATGGTATAAAATATTACTAAGAATTGAATTCAGATTTCAAAAAATAACTGTTTCTAATGAAGAATGATAATAAATTTTTCAATTGTTCCTTTAAACCAGTATTCCGTTTGAAAAAAATAGAGTATGGGGTATTTTTTAGCACGTCTCTTGTAAAAAAAACGAGCTTATGTTACCGGTTTGTCCGTCCGTCCGTCTGTAGCAACGGTATCTCTGCAACTATTAGTCCGATTTGAAAAATTCTTTTTGCATTGGAAAACTTGAAATATGAGAATGATGATCCTTTATTTCGTTTTTTTTTACGAAGTACAATTTTGCCGCTAGGGGCGTAAATGCAGATGATGTCGAATTCAAAAATACGTTTTATTCCACATATTTGCTTTTAAACATCCGATTGAAAAAAATATTTTATCTTTTGATTCCATTTATGTCGAAGAGTGTTTTAGATATATTTACTTTTTCCAATTACGCATAGATTTTCCGCTAAGGGACGTTAAAATAAATTACATTTTACCCGATAACTCTTCTTCGGGTTAATTTTTGCTTCTGATGTATTTGCCATAAATTATGAGCTTCTAAAATATCGATTGAAAAAATTCTTTCGTGGACTGATAGCACTCACATCGATAAACATTTTCGGAATATTTTCTTCTTAAAATATTAAACAGTTTCTCCGCCAGGGGGCGTAAAAGTATATCTGATTTTTGTCAATATCTCTATTTCTAGGAGTCCGATTTGAAAAATTCGTTCTTTGTTGGATAGTGTTTCCAGTGTAACATGTTTTTCATATAATTTCAAAATGTTCAAGTAATTCATAGACTTTCTGCTAGGGGGCGTAGAGGTAAATTGTGCTTCCCCCATATTTCTGCTTCTAAATCTCCGATTTGAAAACATCTTTCTGCACCGGATACAGCTCCTGATGGGAAATCCTTTGCACATAATTTCTAATTTTTGTAAAAAAATGGTTTGGCCACTTGGGGACGTAAATCTTCATTTTCGCTTCTGATATATTTATAGCAAAATATGAGCTTCTAAATTCTTCATTGAAAAAATTCGTCGTTTGTATACAGATAGTATTCATGTCGACAAACCTTTTAGAAACATTTTATTTTTTAAATAATGCATGGTTCTATGCCAGGGGACGTAGATGTATATCTTATTTTTGTCAATATCTCTACTTCTAAGTGTCCGATTTGAAAAATTGCTTCTTTGTTGGACAGTGTTTCAGGTGTGACCTGTTTTTCATATAACTTCAAAATTTTCAATTTATTCATTGATTTTTCGCTAGGGGATGTAATGGTAAATTGCTTTCCCCCATATATATCTGCTTCTAAATCTCTGATTTGAAAAAATCTTTCTGCACCGGATACAGCTCCTGATGGGAAATCCTTTGCACATAGTTTCTAATTATTAAAAATTATGGTTTGGCCACCAAGTGGTGTAAGTCTCAATTTTCGCTTCTGATGTATTTGCAGCAAAATATGAGCTTCTAAAATCTAGATTGAAATAAAAGTGGTTTGTTCACCGATACTACGCATGTCGACAAACCTTTTAGGAACATTTTCTTCTTGAATTAATGCATGGCTTCCACGCCAGGTGGCGTAGAGGTATATTTTAGTTTTGTCAATATCTCTACTTCTAGGAGTCCGATTTGAAAAATTCCTTCTTTGTTGGATAGTGTTTCCGATGAGAAATGTTTTTCCTATAAATTCAAAATGTTCATGTAAATCATAGACTTTCCGCTATGGGTCACAAAGGTAAATTGCGTTTTCTGCGTTATTCCTGCTTCTAGAACTCCGATTTGAAAATTTTTCCTGTATCGTATTCAAGACCTGATGGAAAATATTTTTCACATAATTTCGAATGTTTATAAAGAATGGTTTGGCCACCAGGGAGCATAACTGGTTATTTCTGCTTCTGATGTATTTGTAGCAAAATCTAGGATCCTGAAAACTCGACTAATTTTTTTTTTTTTTTTTTTTTTTTTTTTTTTTTGACCGACAGTGCTCATATGGAAAAACCTTTTGAGAATACTTTCTTCCTAAAATAATGCAAGGTTTTCCCAACAGGGGACGCAAAGTCACATCTTATTTTTGTCGATATCTCTGTTTCTAAGAGCCCGATTTGAAAAATTATTTCTATGTTGGAGAACGTCTCCGGTGCAAAATGTTTCTCATATAAATTCATGTTTTTCTTAACGCACAAATCCGTAACCAGAGGGCGTAAGATCACGATTCCGTTTACAGCAGTATCTAAGGGATTAAAAACCCGATTGAAAAACTTCTTTCTTCCGTCAGATACCTGTGTTTTGCGTACCGGTTCCATTGACTTTGAATAGCTTTGATAAATGTAATTTGCGTCAGAACTGATTCAAAAGACGTGTTTATTACACCCGAAAGTTCGGTGTCATATTTCTTGTTTTGTTATGTTTTTAAAGATCAATTTTTAAGCGATGTACCCAGAATTTCTGTATTCCACATATTGAAACTGAAAAACAATTCGTTCACAAAATATTTTCTGAATGTATTAACTTTCACAGAAGACGTTAGTACGAAATGCTTTTGTCACAGGAAAAACATAGCGAATTAATTTTGATAATTTTAATTTTTTATCCAATATACTACTAGTGTTTTAAATCTTTCATTATTTTTGGTGCTATTTTTTCCGATTCAGGGATTCAAATGTTCGGTTTTAGAATAGGGGGAACTAGATTTATTTTACATATAATTCCGTGTGTGGTTTAGTATCGTGTGTTATATTATTTATCATATTAGATTTCGCTTGAAGACGAATTACTGTACTTCCTTATTGACGACAGGCAAAACCGAGTCATGCTGAAAACGGAATGTACGGAATGAATCCGTTTTCAGGGATTTATATGAAACATTTGTTTATTACCCAGTTTTGGCAGCACAAATACAGGTGAAAATGTCTGCTGGTCTGCCAGGTCAACTCCAAGTTTTTACTTACCTTGAGTACCGGGTAATTTCGCCACATCAGGTTACCTGAAGAATGAGGAAGTTGATCTTTGTATAAAGTATAATCAGTTGCTTTTTACTTTGACTAGGCAAATCCACTGTTGGATACGAAATGATAATTTCCGTAGGAACAGCAGTGTGACATTCTGTTGTACAACTTGAAAAATTACATAAATTATAGTGAGAGATCCCTGACAGGAAAGTTTTGTAGAGAGAAGTTTAATGTATTAAGCTTGTGAATATATTCTGGAAAGGACTGGTATAACCTTAGTATTTTCGAACCCTTTCGATGCAACTAAATAGCACAAACAAAAAACCTAACAAAGGAATCCGCGGGTAAAAATGCGTTAAGGGTTTTGCAGAAACAAATCTTGTTGTTCCGATAGCTAGTAAAATATATGTAGTTCAGTCGAAAGGAGTTTCATTGATAACGTGATTGGGAAGTCACCAGTAACGATGAAGGTGTTAACGATACATTGGTAATTAACAACGTCGTAAGAACGATTTAATATATGATAATTCCCTGAGAGTCCTGCAGGTAAATTTGAGAACTTCAGGGAAGCATAATAAAGATTTGAAATTTATTAGAGTAATTTGCTGTTGTTGGAGATTGGAGATTGGAGATAAATTCAAATTATACTTAGAATCAGAGAGAACAAAATTCAGGATCCGTACTCAGATTTCCGACATGTAAATTTATGCCATGTGAAAAATGCAGTAATGAATAATTAACTACTGTGTTTTTGCATGTTTCCCAAATACAACCCTAGTTCTTGTTTTCTCGCAAAATGCCACGCATACTTTTGCTTTAGTGTAATTGTGCTACCTAAAACTTAGAATCTCTGATTCTAATTAAAGTACACTGAAGTTGCAAATACACTAGATAATAAAGTAGAATATCCACTTTATAAAAATACTTTCTCGAGGTAACAATTATTTGAGCCAGAAGATTTACCTAAACTTCAAGTAATTGCGTGCAGTTACTTGAAGGACTTATTTATTTTAAGATTTCGCAGTTAACAAAGTAGTCTTTCTTAAAAATATACCATTGCAGTTACACTTAGTTGAATGCAGAAAATGCTGAATTTACAAAAACACGCATCTTGTTATTTTGAAATGGTTGAAATTGGAAGATCTTTTCCAAACGACATTTTGACCCGAAATTATCGAAATGTTTTTCTTTAAGAACAGTGAAGAATGGGCTTATGATTTTTATTTGATATAAATTTTCCTTAAAAATGAAATTCACCTGTGAAAAGAACATTTCCGTGCTGAGTTAATTATAATTTTATTCATGCGGTTTATCATATGATATCCTTCTCGTAAATTTGTGTTCTGCTTTCTTTCGCTTTTTGTTTGGTTTTTAAGATAATCCATAAACATTCTTCCTTCATTTAACAATTAGGGAAATCACGCACGCTTACTACTTCCCAAATATTGCACGACCACCAGTATGGTGTGTGCCATTAAAGCCTACTCATTGGATACGGCGATTTCTGTGGTGCCAGGAACACAAGAACTGGACACATCAGCAATGGGGTCGAGTTCTCTTTACGGATGAGAGCCGATTTAGTCTGACGAGCAATTCTGGGCGCATACCGCATCTGGAGAGAGCAGAGAACAAGCATCACACCTCCAACATCATCAGAAAGCATCGGTTTGGAGGTGGCGGAGTTCTCGTTTGTGGCGGTATCATGCTTGGTAGCCGTACTGACCTCCACATCTTCCAAGGAGTTTCAGTCAATGGTGTCCGCTATTGTACCAAAGTTATCCTGCCTCACGTGTGTCTGTTCAGAGGTTGCTGTGGGTTCTGAGTTTCTCTTCATGGACGACAACGCTACACCTCATCGTTCAGTTGCTTTCGCAGAGCTGTTGGAGACTGAAGATATTCAACGCATTTATAGGCCCGCAAGGTACCCTGACCTAAATCCAATCGAACACATCTTGGACCTTCTCGGGAAGCGCTTGGCAGCACGTCACTAGCAGCCAGCAACGATTCCGCAGCTGCGATCGGCGCTACAAGAGGAATGGGCCGCGATGCCCCAACAGCTCCTTGACAACCTCGTCCTGAGCGTGGACAGACGTTGTAAATCCTGCAACGCAGTCAGGGGTGATCATATGCTCTACTAAAGACTGGATTTTTCTTGGCAGCCGCCTGTAACACGTTTCTGTCTTCTGTCCAGTTGTGCTCGAAGCTACCATTTCAATAAAGTGCCTTTGTATCCTTTGGATTCCTTGTTTGGAAGGATTTGCTCACTTGTCCCATATTCTTACATCTCGGGGATCTTATGGTATGATTTGAATCGATGTGGAGCACTTCTGCACGACGTTACATCCTAAAAACCGTCTCATCCTTACTTTTTGTGCGCTAATGTATTAAAATAGAACCAAAATTCTACTGGCGCAGCAAACCAGCTACGAATGGAAGCCGGTCAAAGCAGAACTGAAAGTAACACTTCCTTAGTTTTCTGTACAACATAGAAAGGCATATTCCTACTTTTTTTTGGAGTCAAGAAATCATATGCGAAAAAACGAAACATTTCTCAACATCTGCTTTAAAAACAATGAGAAAGCATGAACGAACTATATTCTGTAGCGTATGAGTACAACATGGTTCGGGGTCCTGGAAAGAACGTACATGGTTGCACTTGTAGTCGTCCGCGCATGATTTACACGACGCAGCGAATCTTCTTTTCAACAGAGCAAAGCTTCGTATAGTCGCCGTACCGTTGCGTTGGGCATACCGGAGCGTCTCTTAGCAGCATAGCACTTATAGCTAAACATTACAATATAACTCTACAAAAATCATTTTAATCATGAAATAAATACGGGATTACACCGTGTAACACGACTTTTGAAGATGACAATTAATCGGAAGCTTGAGACTTGGACTTTCTGGGTGGTGTAGTGCTTAGCATACCCGGGTGCTATCTGGGAGACGCGGATTCGAGTCGCGCTTCAGGACGATGACGTTTTCGGATATTATCTGACTTAACATCCTTGTAACATTTACACCAAAAATCAGATTGTCATCTTCAAAATTCGGCATTTTAATTATGAAATTTCTGCACCATTTGACATCACTTTTTCAAGGTACTAACACTTTTGCGACGATGTAATCGGGACGCTAATCTAAACATTTACCGAAGTAACAATGCCTTGAGTTAGACAAAGTTAACTGCATTTCGGTAGCAAAAAGAAAAAATCATTGTATAAGTCAATATAAACCGTTTTTTTTTAGCTATGTGGGAAAAAGAGAGTGAGATTATTCTAATGCACCTTAACTTACCGCTGTTTCATCATTACAAAGGATACCTTCGGCCAAAGCATTAGTCACTGGTATTCTTGAGGACGAGCCAGTTGGTGAGTGATCGTGTCCCACGTGATGGCCTCCTTCCAATGAGGTAACGTATTAGAGGATATGCATGTCTCTTATGAACTTTTAGTTTTCATTCCCGAAAGTTCTTGTGTTACGTCATAGTCGGGTACTCGCTGACTAGTTTGGTGGTTCCAGCAATGCATTCTGTATTCCCCGTTTTAGTCATCTCATTTATCATACCAAAACTTTTGATATTTCGCCGTAACTAAATACTTCATTTACTTGAATATCTTTATTTTAGTGTATTTCGCCGTAACTAAATACTTCATTTACTTGCATATCTTTATTTTAGTGTATTTCGCCGTAACTAAATACTTCATTTACTTGCATATCTTTATTTTAGTGTTATGTTAGTTTTTAATCATGCTACTTAAAATATTTCAGTGTTTTTTCATCGACGAATTTCTTATTCATTGATCTACGTTTTCTTCATTTTCATTAAAATTTAAAAATTCTCCTTAAGAAGCACTGTAATTTGTGTAAAAAAATTAATTCAAATACCCACCCATTTCTTAAAAATTTACAATGAGTGGCCACTTTTATAAGACAACCTCTTCAGTACTTCGTTGGGCCACCTTTCGTCTATAATACTGCGTCGATTCTTTGTGGCATGAACTCCACGAGATGTTGATAGGTGGTTTGTGGAATCTGAGACCGTAATTGCAAACAGAAAGCTGTGATCTTAAATGTAAACAACCTTATCGGCAACATACCGCTGAAGGATTCGCCTAACGTCCTTAAATTATAAACAGGGTGAGATTTATATTTACCCATTTTACTAAGGTGCACCTTAACTTCCTGATGTTTCATCATCACAAGGGATCCCATTGATCAAAGCATTAGCAAACGTTATTTCACAATTGGTGAATGCTGCTCTCTAAGGTTATTGTCTACCTCCTGTGAAGTAAAGCATTGGAGGGCACACCTACTTTCTCGTCATCCAAACGCCAGCAACATAGTCATCACAACGAAAAATCACTCTCCAAACAATCTGAAACCAATGCAAAGGATTAGTTGTGGACAAGATACTTGCTATATCAAATTGTGTTAATTAACAAACAAAAACAACATAACCGCCTATTATCATTTAGGAAGTGGTGTCACTTCTACACCTGCTTAAAAATAGAAGAGAAGACTGCTAGAGTCAGGATTACCTATTACGAAGAACAGAATGAAAGCATCATTTTACTGCCAAAACTTGATGCCGTTTGAAAAGTTGCAGGGAAAATGAAGTTGGAGTCTTATACATTGAACTTTTGGTGTATTTTTTTTTCTGTTACCTACTGGAGATGTTTTGAAATTGAGAATTTATAATCAACTTAAATATTCTTACTTAACATATTTTGCATATATTTGAAATGAGTAATTATTCAACAGTAAAATTAATTTTTATTACCAAAATAATAGAGAAAGAGCTTTAAATAAAAACGAAAATACTAGTAGGAAAAAACCCGACAAACTCTGAAAAATCTCTGTCGACTTCATCAATGGAAGAGATCTATCTAGATTTTCAAACAATGTTTGTTCTTCCCCAGAGACCAAACAAAACCATCCAACACGAGAAAAGGAGACACTGTAACTTTACAAACATCTACCAAACCAACCGAACATTTTTAAGTCGCAGGACAGCTACGAATAGTAACTTACGTTGTATATGGGTCTCACAAATGTTCACAAAGTTTAAACAAACAATTCAACAATTCAGATCCTATTATGCAACTTGAAATATTTAATCCGTATTGAATGGTGTAAAAATTTATTAAACATACAACGACTAACTGCCGAGCTTTCACACTCCGAACGGGAGGCTTACTCAAGGCCAGTGAACACAAGAATATTTCAAGAACAACGATAATTGGAAATTTTGGAGCGCGTATCTCTCGTATAACGTGTCTAGGTGATATTGCGTCACGCGGAAGGTGGTGTGTCGTGACCAATCTTTCAGACATTCTCTCTCCTTTTCCCCTTAATGTTCTATTTCAGTTCTATTTCAGTTCTATTTCCACCGTAAGACCTTTGAGAAAGCCACCCGTTTGGAGTGTGAAAGCTCGGCACTTAGTCGTTGTATGTTTAATAAATTTTTACACCATTCAATACGGATTAAATATTTCATGTTGTATAATACTAAGGTGTAAGTTCCATTATTGTAATTCAGATCCTTTCAGCATGCACAGCCCTCAAGATCTTTCAACAGCCATGCAAATACTTCTATACTTTAGTCTTGTTCAGGAAAACATTTACACATGAGGGACAAAAAATAAAAGCTATACAAAACAAAATAACCATGTGCAGTTTTGTATAACATATTCTCTGTTTTAAAAACTCTTAACAATAGATAAGAAAACAGGTCTTTTTTTTTAGCTAGCGGTTTTTCCGATTCTTAATCGCATGTGATAGAAATCAATATGAATGAAAAAAAATAACAAAACGTACGTGAGATATTATTTTATCCTTCTGAAAAGAAGCAATTACTCTTAAAAACTAGCTTTCTAATGAAAACCTAAACAAATAACCGAGCAAAAAAAAAAAACATAAGGCAAGATCGAAAACGTCGTTCTACCAAAAGCACAATGGAAAAACGTATGCTAAAATAAAAACGTCATATCTATATGAAATGCGTTCATGGAGTTTGATCTTCCTCGAACACGCAAATACCCAGATAGAAAACGATACGAATTGAAAACGCTGCTGATGCACAGAAATACTCATTATTTATAAAAAAATTCCTGGAGAGAAAGAACACCGTGTTTTATGAAGTAATTAATAACACGTCAGAAGAAATCAACACAACTCCTGCAATGCCAACAAAACTTACATTGGCCGTGTCTTCTGAGATCGAAATACCTCATGGGAGATCTCAGACGTCCCCGTGTCTCTCTGCCCCGAACTAGTGTGGGGCCCAGCGGTTAATACACAGAACTCTGGAACATCTTTCTCAACCATTCAACAAATGAAACGGTTTCGAAAATCTAACTCTGTAAAAACAGACACACTCACCATTTGAACTACACTTTTTTCCAAGCAATCAACATTCACTTGCAAACAGCTCCCAAGTGAGTAAACAAATCTTATGAGACAAGGGGGGGCAATCACTTCCCCACGTCCTAAATTTAGGAAACAAACACGGGCCTACAGCTAATCTGGAATACACATCTCCATTTTGAAATTCTGGCATTATGAACATACACACCGTATGACCTCTCCGTCGCAGTGCCACAGCGTTGAAAGCAGGAATTAAACAGAAGCAGGTTTTCGGAAATCCACAGTGGCACATTTAAAAAACATCATCAGGAAAAGTGGGCACCTGATCTTCGCCGTGACGTGGAAACCAAACAAGTTTTTGGATGGCTATCATGTTTACCTCCGGAAACGAATGCATTCAGAAGGACGAATGAAATACATTAGAAAAACAGTGTCCAAGTGAGAGACCTTGCTTTTTTATTAATATAAAATATAAAATGTTATGAATAAAATAGTGCAAGATATTTTTAAACAGAATAATTGTGTTCCACGTTAAGCATAGAAACGTCCTGTAATGTACGCTGGAAGATATTCGTCGTTTTAAGTTTCTCTGCTGGTTCTTTGAACTTCTGTTTAAGTTGTTTTTATATCTTTTTTTAGAGGGAATAAAGGTTCCCTTAATTGTCAGGTTTCTTGTCATCCAACATCAAGCTGCGTTATTTAGTAACACTTCGTGTTTTTCTGGGATCAGTTCAAGCACTGACCAAAAATTTTCGGCTGTTATCTACAGAATACTAATTATAAGAATTCGACACTCCAATGGCTTCTGCTACCACGCATTACCTCTGACTTGCTCTAGCCTGCAAATAGCTTTCCATGCCGTTGATTCCGGTAAATCATGACGTTGAGACGTCTTTCGAACCAAACACCGTACAACCGAAACATGCATATGCTTCTGCAAATTGACGTCACAGACGATAATTTGCAAAATGATATGCATGTTTCGGTTGTTATGTCCCACTCTTCGTTTTCCACCTTTCGGTGAGATATTACATGACAGACTAGCGTGTAGCCAGTGAGAATTACGAAGAGTTTGAGTAATTTGGAGGATAAAATACATGTACCATGATATCTTAAAGTGAATTCTCAAAGGTATCTCTACCAGTAAGTTCCAAGGTAATGATTCAACAGCTTAGAAGTATTATCTGGATACATTGTCAGTGTGAACCCTCGACTAATACAAAAAGTTATTACTCTGACTTCAGGAACAACAGCGAGGCAGTTGGTGAAGTTAAAGCTAAAATGGATGTCTCGAGATCTAATGGCGGTACGGAAACGTAATAGTATTTGTTTTAAAGCTTAGGAGAAGTGTTATCGGGATACATTATCAGAGACGGCCCTGGATTAATACAAAAATTGTTTTTACCCTGAAATCAGGAAAAACAGTGAGGTAAAGAGAGAAAATAGAGCTAGCTTTCAATTTGAGGTTTTCATAATTAGCATGCATGCATTTCAATATAAACGCCTCCTTTGGTGTTCTATTTAGAGACATGTTCTAACAAGTTAGTAAAATCATGCAATGCATTGATTATGATACGCTTTCCAATATACTAGAAATCATTACTCAAGCTATTACTCAAGTTATGAGGAAATGGCTGTGGAATAAATCTCACACCTGTGTTCTGACCTTTGATCCATTTGGATGATATTCAACAGAACTGGTTCAGTATATCTCCGAAATAACATGATAAAGTTTTGTCGCAATCCAAGCAATTTTACGTAAGTTATGATGCATAAGCGCTAGGGAATAGATCCCGCTCCTGTGTCCTAACCTTTCACCCCATTTCGCCCATTTTCAAAAGGATTCGTCCCCAGGAAGGTCTCTACAACATACCAACATTTCATTCAAATTGAAAGATTTTTACGTACGTTATGACTCATAATGGCGATGGAAGTGATTCCGCTCCTATGTCCTGACCTTTGACCCCCATTTCGCCAATTTTCAATAGGGTTTGTCCCCAGGTGGTCTCCTACCACGTACTAAAATTTAATCGAAATCGAACCTTTCTTACGTGAGTTATGACGCATAATAGCAGTGGAATGGATCCCGCTCTTATGTCCTGATCTTTGACCCCATTTCGTTCACTTTCAATAGGGTTCCTTCCCAGGTGTTCCCCTACCACATACTAAAATGTCATCGAAATCGAACGATTTTTACGCAAGTTATCGTGCGGACGAACATAGGCACACAACGCGTGATGTAATGAAACAGATGGGAACCGCGACCATCTGCTAGCAAGGTGTGACGTCATAAAACTTTAATAGGAACCATAAGCAACGCGTGACGTAATGAGATAAACGACATGACTGCGTGCCAACATCTAATAGGGCGATGCCATGACACCACACTACAAACTTGGTGATTCGGGGTGGTTATTTAACCCATTAAAATTTTTTTCTTAAAGTCGAAATCAAGCTAAATCGATTTCTAGTACCAGAAAACGGTAGGTTAACGGCTTTCATCAAAATCCTCAGAGCCGTTTTCAAAATAAAATTTACATACATACAAGAATTGCTCCTTTAAGGTGAACGTCAAGAAATTTTGCTTCCTCTACTTCGAATGGAAAAATTTCTGTACACATTTTCTTCCCAATTAATACGTTCACAAGGATGAAAATTTGAACATCGATTAAAATATCTTCATTTCATAACTTACAATACTTAATATTTTCTAAAACATAACCATAATTATGCAATCCAACATTTGTTTGTCAACGGACGTCATGAAAATACAGGTCGCGCCATCTTTTTTCTGGACAATTAATGCATTCACAAGGATGAAAATTTGAACATCGATTAAAATAGCTTCATTTTATAACTTGGAATACTTAATATTTTCTAAAACATAACCATAATTATGCAATCCAACATTTGTTTGTCTACTGACGTCATCAAAGTACAGGTCGCGCCATCCTTTTTTCTGGTTTCAACACCACCAAAGGAAAAGTTATTGATTTTTAATGTAATTATGGTTATGTTTTAGAAAATATTAAGTATTCCAAGTTGTAATAAAGTTATTTTAATCGATGTTCAAATTTTCATCCTTGGGAACACATTAATTGTGCAGGAAATGTGTACAAAAGTTTTTCCATTGGAGTATAGGAAACAAAATTACTTAACGTCCACCTTAATAATATCTGATAAAAGCGATGGAATGGATCGCATTCCTATGTCCTGACATTTGACACCATTTCGTCCACATTCAATAGGGTTTGTTCCCAGGTGCTCCCCTTTCACATACTGAAATGTCATCGAAATCAAACCATTTTTACGCACGTTATGACGCACAAGGGCAATGGAATTCATCCCGCTCCTACGTCGTGACCTTTGACCCCACTTCACCCATTTTGAATAAGATTCGTCTATAGGCGGTCGCCTACCACATACTAAAATTTCATTGAAGTCGAGCCATTTTTACGCAAGTTATGACGCATAAGGTCAATGGGATGATCACGCTCCTACGTCGTAAACTTTGACCCCATTTGTCCCATTTTCAATAGGGTTCGTCCCCAGGTAGTCCCCTACCACATACTAAAATTTCATCGAAATCGAACCATTTTTACGCCAGTTATCGTGAGGACAGACGGACGGACGGACGGACGGACAAAGCTGGAGCATATACGCTTCTTTCACCTGCGGTTGGAAAGCGTAAAAAAACAGGACTTTCAGAGACCTGTTATGATCTCTATATTAATTTAATGTCAGGCAATTACCATCTGTTTATGAATGCTGATGCTCAAACAGAATTAGGTCAGTTCTGTCGTTCCATATACTTAACTAAGTTCCAACTACAAAAAAATAGTAGTTCAACTAAAACTAAATTCTATGTGTGTCCCAGGATCCAATAAATGAATTTGAAGTTTATACTATGTGGTTACAGTAATTTTAATATATTTGCTGAATATCTGCAGGCAGTTGTGTGACACAGTAACTGCAAAACAATATTTCTAACTGACCACTCCATATTACTTCATATATAGCAGCTGACTCCCAATAGTAACATATATCACACAAACTAAGCCATACTCAATGCTGTGCATCCCGGAACACCCGCATAAAATTTGTAGATGAAAATTGTGTTCGAACTCATGGAAAGACTTGGTAGGAGAATAAATAGGCAAATTTCATCCAAACCTTCAATTAATTCAAATGTTAAAAACTCAATTTGCAAAAGGGGCCCCTTACAGGTCCGGGTAGACGCTCTTCAGACAAGATAGCCAACGTGCTTTTGATTCCATTTATGTCGAAGAGTGTTTTAGATATATTTACTTTTTCCAATTACGCATAGATTTTCCGCTAAGGGACGTTAAAATAAATTACATTTTACCCGATAACTCTTCTTCGGGTTAATTTTTGCTTCTGATGTATTTGCCATAAATTATGAGCTTCTAAAATATCGATTGAAAAAATTCTTTCGTGGACTGATAGCACTCACATCGATAAACATTTTCGGAATATTTTCTTCTTAAAATATTAAACAGTTTCTCCGCCAGGGGGCGTAAAAGTATATCTGATTTTTGTCAATATCTCTATTTCTAGGAGTCCGATTTGAAAAATTCGTTCTTTGTTGGATAGTGTTTCCAGTGTAACATGTTTTTCATATAATTTCAAAATGTTCAAGTAATTCATAGACTTTCTGCTAGGGGGCGTAGAGGTAAATTGTGCTTCCCCCCATATTTCTGCTTCTAAATCTCCGATTTGAAAACATCTTTCTGCACCGGATACAGCTCCTGATGGGAAATCCTTTGCACATAATTTCTAATTTTTGTAAAAAAATGGTTTGGCCACTTGGGGACGTAAATCTTCATTTTCGCTTCTGATATATTTATAGCAAAATATGAGCTTCTAAATTCTTCATTGAAAAATTCGTCGTTTGTATACAGATAGTATTCATGTCGACAAACCTTTTAGAAACATTTTATTTTTTAAATAATGCATGGTTCTATGCCAGGGGACGTAGATGTATATCTTATTTTTGTCAATATCTCTACTTCTAAGTGTCCGATTTGAAAAATTGCTTCTTTGTTGGACAGTGTTTCAGGTGTGACCTGTTTTTCATATAACTTCAAAATTTTCAATTTATTCATTGATTTTTCGCTAGGGGATGTAATGGTAAATTGCTTTCCCCCATATATATCTGCTTCTAAATCTCTGATTTGAAAAAATCTTTCTGCACCGGATACAGCTCCTGATGGGAAATCCTTTGCACATAGTTTCTAATTATTAAAAATTATGGTTTGGCCACCAAGTGGTGTAAGTCTCAATTTTCGCTTCTGATGTATTTGCAGCAAAATATGAGCTTCTAAAATCTAGATTGAAATAAAAGTGGTTTGTTCACCGATACTACGCATGTCGACAAACCTTTTAGGAACATTTTCTTCTTGAATTAATGCATGGCTTCCACGCCAGGTGGCGTAGAGGTATATTTTAGTTTTGTCAATATCTCTACTTCTAGGAGTCCGATTTGAAAAATTCCTTCTTTGTTGGATAGTGTTTCCGATGAGAAATGTTTTTCCTATAAATTCAAAATGTTCATGTAAATCATAGACTTTCCGCTATGGGTCACAAAGGTAAATTGCGTTTTCTGCGTTATTCCTGCTTCTAGAACTCCGATTTGAAAATTTTTCCTGTATCGTATTCAAGACCTGATGGAAAATATTTTTCACATAATTTCGAATGTTTATAAAGAATGGTTTGGCCACCAGGGAGCATAACTGGTTATTTCTGCTTCTGATGTATTTGTAGCAAAATCTAGGATCCTGAAAACTCGACTAATTTTTTTTTTTTTTTTTTTTTTTTTTGACCGACAGTGCTCATATGGAAAAACCTTTTGAGAATACTTTCTTCCTAAAATAATGCAAGGTTTTCCCAACAGGGGACGCAAAGTCACATCTTATTTTTGTCGATATCTCTGTTTCTAAGAGCCCGATTTGAAAAATTATTTCTATGTTGGAGAACGTCTCCGGTGCAAAATGTTTCTCATATAAATTCATGTTTTTCTTAACGCACAAATCCGTAACCAGAGGGCGTAAGATCACGATTCCGTTTACAGCAGTATCTAAGGGATTAAAAACCCGATTGAAAAACTTCTTTCTTCCGTCAGATACCTGTGTTTTGCGTACCGGTTCCATTGACTTTGAATAGCTTTGATAAATGTAATTTGCGTCAGAACTGATTCAAAAGACGTGTTTATTACACCCGAAAGTTCGGTGTCATATTTCTTGTTTTGTTATGTTTTTAAAGATCAATTTTTAAGCGATGTACCCAGAATTTCTGTATTCCACATATTGAAACTGAAAAACAATTCGTTCACAAAATATTTTCTGAATGTATTAACTTTCACAGAAGACGTTAGTACGAAATGCTTTTGTCACAGGAAAAACATAGCGAATTAATTTTGATAATTTTAATTTTTTATCCAATATACTACTAGTGTTTTAAATCTTTCATTATTTTTGGTGCTATTTTTTCCGATTCAGGGATTCAAATGTTCGGTTTTAGAATAGGGGGAACTAGATTTATTTTACATATAATTCCGTGTGTGGTTTAGTATCGTGTGTTATATTATTTATCATATTAGATTTCGCTTGAAGACGAATTACTGTACTTCCTTATTGACGACAGGCAAAACCGAGTCATGCTGAAAACGGAATGTACGGAATGAATCCGTTTTCAGGGATTTATATGAAACATTTGTTTATTACCCAGTTTTGGCAGCACAAATACAGGTGAAAATGTCTGCTGGTCTGCCAGGTCAACTCCAAGTTTTTACTTACCTTGAGTACCGGGTAATTTCGCCACATCAGGTTACCTGAAGAATGAGGAAGTTGATCTTTGTATAAAGTATAATCAGTTGCTTTTTACTTTGACTAGGCAAATCCACTGTTGGATACGAAATGATAATTTCCGTAGGAACAGCAGTGTGACATTCTGTTGTACAACTTGAAAAATTACATAAATTATAGTGAGAGATCCCTGACAGGAAAGTTTTGTAGAGAGAAGTTTAATGTATTAAGCTTGTGAATATATTCTGGAAAGGACTGGTATAACCTTAGTATTTTCGAACCCTTTCGATGCAACTAAATAGCACAAACAAAAAACCTAACAAAGGAATCCGCGGGTAAAAATGCGTTAAGGGTTTTGCAGAAACAAATCTTGTTGTTCCGATAGCTAGTAAAATATATGTAGTTCAGTCGAAAGGAGTTTCATTGATAACGTGATTGGGAAGTCACCAGTAACGATGAAGGTGTTAACGATACATTGGTAATTAACAACGTCGTAAGAACGATTTAATATATGATAATTCCCTGAGAGTCCTGCAGGTAAATTTGAGAACTTCAGGGAAGCATAATAAAGATTTGAAATTTATTAGAGTAATTTGCTGTTGTTGGAGATTGGAGATTGGAGATAAATTCAAATTATACTTAGAATCAGAGAGAACAAAATTCAGGATCCGTACTCAGATTTCCGACATGTAAATTTATGCCATGTGAAAAATGCAGTAATGAATAATTAACTACTGTGTTTTTGCATGTTTCCCAAATACAACCCTAGTTCTTGTTTTCTCGCAAAATGCCACGCATACTTTTGCTTTAGTGTAATTGTGCTACCTAAAACTTAGAATCTCTGATTCTAATTAAAGTACACTGAAGTTGCAAATACACTAGATAATAAAGTAGAATATCCACTTTATAAAAATACTTTCTCGAGGTAACAATTATTTGAGCCAGAAGATTTACCTAAACTTCAAGTAATTGCGTGCAGTTACTTGAAGGACTTATTTATTTTAAGATTTCGCAGTTAACAAAGTAGTCTTTCTTAAAAATATACCATTGCAGTTACACTTAGTTGAATGCAGAAAATGCTGAATTTACAAAAACACGCATCTTGTTATTTTGAAATGGTTGAAATTGGAAGATCTTTTCCAAACGACATTTTGACCCGAAATTATCGAAATGTTTTTCTTTAAGAACAGTGAAGAATGGGCTTATGATTTTTATTTGATATAAATTTTCCTTAAAAATGAAATTCACCTGTGAAAAGAACATTTCCGTGCTGAGTTAATTATAATTTTATTCATGCGGTTTATCATATGATATCCTTCTCGTAAATTTGTGTTCTGCTTTCTTTCGCTTTTTGTTTGGTTTTTAAGATAATCCATAAACATTCTTCCTTCATTTAACAATTAGGGAAATCACGCACGCTTACTACTTCCCAAATATTGCACGACCACCAGTATGGTGTGTGCCATTAAAGCCTACTCATTGGATACGGCGATTTCTGTGGTGCCAGGAACACAAGAACTGGACACATCAGCAATGGGGTCGAGTTCTCTTTACGGATGAGAGCCGATTTAGTCTGACGAGCAATTCTGGGCGCATACCGCATCTGGAGAGAGCAGAGAACAAGCATCACACCTCCAACATCATCAGAAAGCATCGGTTTGGAGGTGGCGGAGTTCTCGTTTGTGGCGGTATCATGCTTGGTAGCCGTACTGACCTCCACATCTTCCAAGGAGTTTCAGTCAATGGTGTCCGCTATTGTACCAAAGTTATCCTGCCTCACGTGTGTCTGTTCAGAGGTTGCTGTGGGTTCTGAGTTTCTCTTCATGGACGACAACGCTACACCTCATCGTTCAGTTGCTTTCGCAGAGCTGTTGGAGACTGAAGATATTCAACGCATTTATAGGCCCGCAAGGTACCCTGACCTAAATCCAATCGAACACATCTTGGACCTTCTCGGGAAGCGCTTGGCAGCACGTCACTAGCAGCCAGCAACGATTCCGCAGCTGCGATCGGCGCTACAAGAGGAATGGGCCGCGATGCCCCAACAGCTCCTTGACAACCTCGTCCTGAGCGTGGACAGACGTTGTAAATCCTGCAACGCAGTCAGGGGTGATCATATGCTCTACTAAAGACTGGATTTTTCTTGGCAGCCGCCTGTAACACGTTTCTGTCTTCTGTCCAGTTGTGCTCGAAGCTACCATTTCAATAAAGTGCCTTTGTATCCTTTGGATTCCTTGTTTGGAAGGATTTGCTCACTTGTCCCATATTCTTACATCTCGGGGATCTTATGGTATGATTTGAATCGATGTGGAGCACTTCTGCACGACGTTACATCCTAAAAACCGTCTCATCCTTACTTTTTGTGCGCTAATGTATTAAAATAGAACCAAAATTCTACTGGCGCAGCAAACCAGCTACGAATGGAAGCCGGTCAAAGCAGAACTGAAAGTAACACTTCCTTAGTTTTCTGTACAACATAGAAAGGCATATTCCTACTTTTTTTTGGAGTCAAGAAATCATATGCGAAAAAAACGAAACATTTCTCAACATCTGCTTTAAAAACAATGAGAAAGCATGAACGAACTATATTCTGTAGCGTATGAGTACAACATGGTTCGGGGTCCTGGAAAGAACGTACATGGTTGCACTTGTAGTCGTCCGCGCATGATTTACACGACGCAGCGAATCTTCTTTTCAACAGAGCAAAGCTTCGTATAGTCGCCGTACCGTTGCGTTGGGCATACCGGAGCGTCTCTTAGCAGCATAGCACTTATAGCTAAACATTACAATATAACTCTACAAAAATCATTTTAATCATGAAATAAATACGGGATTACACCGTGTAACACGACTTTTGAAGATGACAATTAATCGGAAGCTTGAGACTTGGACTTTCTGGGTGGTGTAGTGCTTAGCATACCCGGGTGCTATCTGGGAGACGCGGATTCGAGTCGCGCTTCAGGACGATGACGTTTTCGGATATTATCTGACTTAACATCCTTGTAACATTTACACCAAAAATCAGATTGTCATCTTCAAAATTCGGCATTTTAATTATGAAATTTCTGCACCATTTGACATCACTTTTTCAAGGTACTAACACTTTTGCGACGATGTAATCGGGACGCTAATCTAAACATTTACCGAAGTAACAATGCCTTGAGTTAGACAAAGTTAACTGCATTTCGGTAGCAAAAAGAAAAAATCATTGTATAAGTCAATATAAACCGTTTTTTTTAGCTATGTGGGAAAAAGAGAGTGAGATTATTCTAATGCACCTTAACTTACCGCTGTTTCATCATTACAAAGGATACCTTCGGCCAAAGCATTAGTCACTGGTATTCTTGAGGACGAGCCAGTTGGTGAGTGATCGTGTCCCACGTGATGGCCTCCTTCCAATGAGGTAACGTATTAGAGGATATGCATGTCTCTTATGAACTTTTAGTTTTCATTCCCGATTCTTGTGTTACGTCATAGTCGGGTACTCGCTGACTAGTTTGGTGGTTCCAGCAATGCATTCTGTATTCCCCGTTTTAGTCATCTCATTTATCATACCAAAACTTTTGATATTTCGCCGTAACTAAATACTTCATTTACTTGAATATCTTTATTTTAGTGTATTTCGCCGTAACTAAATACTTCATTTACTTGCATATCTTTATTTTAGTGTATTTCGCCGTAACTAAATACTTCATTTACTTGCATATCTTTATTTTAGTGTTATGTTAGTTTTTAATCATGCTACTTAAAATATTTCAGTGTTTTTTCATCGACGAATTTCTTATTCATTGATCTACGTTTTCTTCATTTTCATTAAAATTTAAAAATTCTCCTTAAGAAGCACTGTAATTTGTGTAAAAAAATTAATTCAAATACCCACCCATTTCTTAAAAATTTACAATGAGTGGCCACTTTTATAAGACAACCTCTTCAGTACTTCGTTGGGCCACCTTTCGTCTATAATACTGCGTCGATTCTTTGTGGCATGAACTCCACGAGATGTTGATAGGTGGTTTGTGGAATCTGAGACCGTAATTGCAAACAGAAAGCTGTGATCTTAAATGTAAACAACCTTATCGGCAACATACCGCTGAAGGATTCGCCTAACGTCCTTAAATTATAAACAGGGTGAGATTTATATTTACCCATTTTACTAAGGTGCACCTTAACTTCCTGATGTTTCATCATCACAAGGGATCCCATTGATCAAAGCATTAGCAAACGTTATTTCACAATTGGTGAATGCTGCTCTCTAAGGTTATTGTCTACCTCCTGTGAAGTAAAGCATTGGAGGGCACACCTACTTTCTCGTCATCCAAACGCCAGCAACATAGTCATCACAACGAAAAATCACTCTCCAAACAATCTGAAACCAATGCAAAGGATTAGTTGTGGACAAGATACTTGCTATATCAAATTGTGTTAATTAACAAACAAAAACAACATAACCGCCTATTATCATTTAGGAAGTGGTGTCACTTCTACACCTGCTTAAAAATAGAAGAGAAGACTGCTAGAGTCAGGATTACCTATTACGAAGAACAGAATGAAAGCATCATTTTACTGCCAAAACTTGATGCCGTTTGAAAAGTTGCAGGGAAAATGAAGTTGGAGTCTTATACATTGAACTTTTGGTGTATTTTTTTTTCTGTTACCTACTGGAGATGTTTTGAAATTGAGAATTTATAATCAACTTAAATATTCTTACTTAACATATTTTGCATATATTTGAAATGAGTAATTATTCAACAGTAAAATTAATTTTTATTACCAAAATAATAGAGAAAGAGCTTTAAATAAAAACGAAAATACTAGTAGGAAAAAACCCGACAAACTCTGAAAAATCTCTGTCGACTTCATCAATGGAAGAGATCTATCTAGATTTCAAACAATGTTTGTTCTTCCCCAGAGACCAAACAAAACCATCCAACACGAGAAAAGGAGACACTGTAACTTTACAAACATCTACCAAACCAACCGAACATTTTTAAGTCGCAGGACAGCTACGAATAGTAACTTACGTTGTATATGGGTCTCACAAATGTTCACAAAGTTTAAACAAACAATTCAACAATTCAGATCCTATTATGCAACTTGAAATATTTAATCCGTATTGAATGGTGTAAAAATTTATTAAACATACAACGACTAACTGCCGAGCTTTCACACTCCGAACAGGAGGCTTACTCAAGGCCAGTGAACACAAGAATATTTCAAGAACAACGATAATTGGAAATTTTGGAGCGCGTATCTCTCGTATAACGTGTCTAGGTGATATTGCGTCACGCGGAAGGTGGTGTGTCGTGACCAATCTTTCAGACATTCTCTCTCCTTTTCCCCTTAATGTTCTATTTCAGTTCTATTTCAGTTCTATTTCCACCGTAAGACCTTTGAGAAAGCCACCCGTTTGGAGTGTGAAAGCTCGGCACTTAGTCGTTGTATGTTTAATAAATTTTTACACCATTCAATACGGATTAAATATTTCATGTTGTATAATACTAAGGTGTAAGTTCCATTATTGTAATTCAGATCCTTTCAGCATGCACAGCCCTCAAGATCTTTCAACAGCCATGCAAATACTTCTATACTTTAGTCTTGTTCAGGAAAACATTTACACATGAGGGACAAAAAATAAAAGCTATACAAAACAAAATAACCATGTGCAGTTTTGTATAACATATTCTCTGTTTTAAAAACTCTTAACAATAGATAAGAAAACAGGTCTTTTTTTTTTAGCTAGCGGTTTTTCCGATTCTTAATCGCATGTGATAGAAATCAATATGAATGAAAAAAATAACAAAACGTACGTGAGATATTATTTTATCCTTCTGAAAAGAAGCAATTACTCTTAAAAACTAGCTTTCTAATGAAAACCTAAACAAATAACCGAGCAAAAAAAAAAAAAAAAAACATAAGGCAAGATCGAAAACGTCGTTCTACCAAAAGCACAATGGAAAAACGTATGCTAAAATAAAAACGTCATATCTATATGAAATGCGTTCATGGAGTTTGATCTTCCTCGAACACGCAAATACCCAGATAGAAAACGATACGAATTGAAAACGCTGCTGATGCACAGAAATACTCATTATTTATAAAAAAAATTCCTGGAGAGAAAGAACACCGTGTTTTATGAAGTAATTAATAACACGTCAGAAGAAATCAACACAACTCCTGCAATGCCAACAAAACTTACATTGGCCGTGTCTTCTGAGATCGAAATACCTCATGGGAGATCTCAGACGTCCCCGTGTCTCTCTGCCCCGAACTAGTGTGGGGCCCAGCGGTTAATACACAGAACTCTGGAACATCTTTCTCAACCATTCAACAAATGAAACGGTTTCGAAAATCTAACTCTGTAAAAACAGACACACTCACCATTTGAACTACACTTTTTTCCAAGCAATCAACATTCACTTGCAAACAGCTCCCAAGTGAGTAAACAAATCTTATGAGACAAGGGGGGGCAATCACTTCCCCACGTCCTAAATTTAGGAAACAAACACGGGCCTACAGCTAATCTGGAATACACATCTCCATTTTGAAATTCTGGCATTATGAACATACACACCGTATGACCTCTCCGTCGCAGTGCCACAGCGTTGAAAGCAGGAATTAAACAGAAGCAGGTTTTCGGAAATCCACAGTGGCACATTTAAAAAACATCATCAGGAAAAGTGGGCACCTGATCTTCGCCGTGACGTGGAAACCAAACAAGTTTTTGGATGGCTATCATGTTTACCTCCGGAAACGAATGCATTCAGAAGGACGAATGAAATACATTAGAAAAACAGTGTCCAAGTGAGAGACCTTGCTTTTTTATTAATATAAAATATAAAATGTTATGAATAAAATAGTGCAAGATATTTTTAAACAGAATAATTGTGTTCCACGTTAAGCATAGAAACGTCCTGTAATGTACGCTGGAAGATATTCGTCGTTTTAAGTTTCTCTGCTGGTTCTTTGAACTTCTGTTTAAGTTGTTTTTATATCTTTTTTAGAGGGAATAAAGGTTCCCTTAATTGTCAGGTTTCTTGTCATCCAACATCAAGCTGCGTTATTTAGTAACACTTCGTGTTTTTCTGGGATCAGTTCAAGCACTGACCAAAAATTTTCGGCTGTTATCTACAGAATACTAATTATAAGAATTCGACACTCCAATGGCTTCTGCTACCACGCATTACCTCTGACTTGCTCTAGCCTGCAAATAGCTTTCCATGCCGTTGATTCCGGTAAATCATGACGTTGAGACGTCTTTCGAACCAAACACCGTACAACCGAAACATGCATATGCTTCTGCAAATTGACGTCACAGACGATAATTTGCAAAATGATATGCATGTTTCGGTTGTTATGTCCCACTCTTCGTTTTCCACCTTTCGGTGAGATATTACATGACAGACTAGCGTGTAGCCAGTGAGAATTACGAAGAGTTTGAGTAATTTGGAGGATAAAATACATGTACCATGATATCTTAAAGTGAATTCTCAAAGGTATCTCTACCAGTAAGTTCCAAGGTAATGATTCAACAGCTTAGAAGTATTATCTGGATACATTGTCAGTGTGAACCCTCGACTAATACAAAAAGTTATTACTCTGACTTCAGGAACAACAGCGAGGCAGTTGGTGAAGTTAAAGCTAAAATGGATGTCTCGAGATCTAATGGCGGTACGGAAACGTAATAGTATTTGTTTTAAAGCTTAGGAGAAGTGTTATCGGGATACATTATCAGAGACGGCCCTGGATTAATACAAAAATTGTTTTTACCCTGAAATCAGGAAAAACAGTGAGGTAAAGAGAGAAAATAGAGCTAGCTTTCAATTTGAGGTTTTCATAATTAGCATGCATGCATTTCAATATAAACGCCTCCTTTGGTGTTCTATTTAGAGACATGTTCTAACAAGTTAGTAAAATCATGCAATGCATTGATTATGATACGCTTTCCAATATACTAGAAATCATTACTCAAGCTATTACTCAAGTTATGAGGAAATGGCTGTGGAATAAATCTCACACCTGTGTTCTGACCTTTGATCCATTTGGATGATATTCAACAGAACTGGTTCAGTATATCTCCGAAATAACATGATAAAGTTTTGTCGCAATCCAAGCAATTTTACGTAAGTTATGATGCATAAGCGCTAGGGAATAGATCCCGCTCCTGTGTCCTAACCTTTCACCCCATTTCGCCCATTTTCAAAAGGATTCGTCCCCAGGAAGGTCTCTACAACATACCAACATTTCATTCAAATTGAAAGATTTTTACGTACGTTATGACTCATAATGGCGATGGAAGTGATTCCGCTCCTATGTCCTGACCTTTGACCCCCATTTCGCCAATTTTCAATAGGGTTTGTCCCCAGGTGGTCTCCTACCACGTACTAAAATTTAATCGAAATCGAACCTTTCTTACGTGAGTTATGACGCATAATAGCAGTGGAATGGATCCCGCTCTTATGTCCTGATCTTTGACCCCATTTCGTTCACTTTCAATAGGGTTCCTTCCCAGGTGTTCCCCTACCACATACTAAAATGTCATCGAAATCGAACGATTTTTACGCAAGTTATCGTGCGGACGAACATAGGCACACAACGCGTGATGTAATGAAACAGATGGGAACCGCGACCATCTGCTAGCAAGGTGTGACGTCATAAAACTTTAATAGGAACCATAAGCAACGCGTGACGTAATGAGATAAACGACATGACTGCGTGCCAACATCTAATAGGGCGATGCCATGACACCACACTACAAACTTGGTGATTCGGGGTGGTTATTTAACCCATTAAAATTTTTTTCTTAAAGTCGAAATCAAGCTAAATCGATTTCTAGTACCAGAAAACGGTAGGTTAACGGCTTTCATCAAAATCCTCAGAGCCGTTTTCAAAATAAAATTTACATACATACAAGAATTGCTCCTTTAAGGTGAACGTCAAGAAATTTTGCTTCCTCTACTTCGAATGGAAAAATTTCTGTACACATTTTCTTCCCAATTAATACGTTCACAAGGATGAAAATTTGAACATCGATTAAAATATCTTCATTTCATAACTTACAATACTTAATATTTTCTAAAACATAACCATAATTATGCAATCCAACATTTGTTTGTCAACGGACGTCATGAAAATACAGGTCGCGCCATCTTTTTTCTGGACAATTAATGCATTCACAAGGATGAAAATTTGAACATCGATTAAAATAGCTTCATTTTATAACTTGGAATACTTAATATTTTCTAAAACATAACCATAATTATGCAATCCAACATTTGTTTGTCTACTGACGTCATCAAAGTACAGGTCGCGCCATCCTTTTTTCTGGTTTCAACACCACCAAAGGAAAAGTTATTGATTTTTAATGTAATTATGGTTATGTTTTAGAAAATATTAAGTATTCCAAGTTGTAATAAAGTTATTTTAATCGATGTTCAAATTTTCATCCTTGGGAACACATTAATTGTGCAGGAAATGTGTACAAAAGTTTTTCCATTGGAGTATAGGAAACAAAATTACTTAACGTCCACCTTAATAATATCTGATAAAAGCGATGGAATGGATCGCATTCCTATGTCCTGACATTTGACACCATTTCGTCCACATTCAATAGGGTTTGTTCCCAGGTGCTCCCCTTTCACATACTGAAATGTCATCGAAATCAAACCATTTTTACGCACGTTATGACGCACAAGGGCAATGGAATTCATCCCGCTCCTACGTCGTGACCTTTGACCCCACTTCACCCATTTTGAATAAGATTCGTCTATAGGCGGTCGCCTACCACATACTAAAATTTCATTGAAGTCGAGCCATTTTTACGCAAGTTATGACGCATAAGGTCAATGGGATGATCACGCTCCTACGTCGTAAACTTTGACCCCATTTGTCCCATTTTCAATAGGGTTCGTCCCCAGGTAGTCCCCTACCACATACTAAAATTTCATCGAAATCGAACCATTTTTACGCCAGTTATCGTGAGGACAGACGGACGGACGGACGGACGGACAAAGCTGGAGCATATACGCTTCTTTCACCTGCGGTTGGAAAGCGTAAAAAAACAGGACTTTCAGAGACCTGTTATGATCTCTATATTAATTTAATGTCAGGCAATTACCATCTGTTTATGAATGCTGATGCTCAAACAGAATTAGGTCAGTTCTGTCGTTCCATATACTTAACTAAGTTCCAACTACAAAAAAATAGTAGTTCAACTAAAACTAAATTCTATGTGTGTCCCAGGATCCAATAAATGAATTTGAAGTTTATACTATGTGGTTACAGTAATTTTAATATATTTGCTGAATATCTGCAGGCAGTTGTGTGACACAGTAACTGCAAAACAATATTTCTAACTGACCACTCCATATTACTTCATATATAGCAGCTGACTCCCAATAGTAACATATATCACACAAACTAAGCCATACTCAATGCTGTGCATCCCGGAACACCCGCATAAAATTTGTAGATGAAAATTGTGTTCGAACTCATGGAAAGACTTGGTAGGAGAATAAATAGGCAAATTTCATCCAAACCTTCAATTAATTCAAATGTTAAAAACTCAATTTGCAAAAGGGGCCCCTTACAGGTCCGGGTAGACGCTCTTCAGACAAGATAGCCAACGTGCTTGTCAGCACTCTTCCCCGAGACTTCGCTGCATTTCCGGGTAAATTTTTAAGTTTTCGGTATTAGGACATTAGCTATTTAGCATTCTCACTTTAAAACAATACCCTGCCAACAAGCCAATACAAAGGAGTAAAAGCGTAGTCAGGTACCAAAAATTCAAAATCTTGTACTGGATCTAAACCAGTGGTTTCCAAACTTTTCTTGGCCATGCGCCACCTAAGCATCTCAAAAACCGTAATGACCTCCCCTGTGATATATAATTCTCATTATTCAAATAATGAACTCATTATCACGTGAAGGATAGGAGTTGCATAAAATTCTTATTATTCAAAAAATAATTATATGTAACTCCTATCCTCCACGTATAATGACATATACCTATGATTCTGTGACATATAATTCCTACTGTTCAAAAAATAAACTCCTATTAACAAGCTTCCAAAGAACATGGCATCCGTGAAAAAGAAAAATAAAAGAACGAAATTACCGTTGAAGTACTGAGGAAGAAATCACTAAGAAATTGGTAAAAAATAATAATAATAATATGAAGTGATATGAGAAAACAGCAAATAACGTTTCAAAACTTATAATAGAAAACTGAAATGCCTAAATATAAAATAATTTAAATGGAAGCTTTTTCTGTAATACTTTGATCATTTTAATTAAAAATACAATTTGAGTTCACCTCAAGATAATTAGACTAAAGTTAGTGAGATCCTTGTGCTGCATGCCTGCTGCAGAGAGCTTTAATATTAGGCACCAATTTAGTCAGCTTCAATCTCAAGTCTGCTCGTTTAGTGATATCTAGTCTATTTCTTTTTTTCAGTAGCAAATCATTTACAGCATTAAAGCCACATTCAGCTAAATATGAAGATGGAAACGGTAAGAACAGCTTTCTTGCAAAGTTGGTTGAATTTGGGTATTTAGTTTCTCTCTCATCACAAAGCCACGCGATCGCTACTTTTATATTAAATAAAGTTTTAACTGACTCACCATGTTGCATTTCCGAGAGTTCTTCTTGGTACTGCATTGATCCATCAGATAGATCCACTATCACTGGCTCCATCACCCATGTTGAAAAATCAATTTGTTTTAAATCAGAAAATCTTTCTTTCAAATCAGAGGCCAATATTTTCAAATGATCCACAATGACACGTACAGCAGCATCAGTCACCCTACATTTCTTTAGCCAATGGAACAGGTCAAAAGAATTGTAAGAAATATGTTTTTGACATAACTTTATAAATGTAATGAAGCCAAATATTTTCGCCTTTGCATCAACAAGGGTTTTATTTGTTCCTTGAAGTTGTTTATTCAACATATTCAGTTTTTCATAGATATCTGCTAAATTACTCAGAAATGCTTTACCATCAACGATTGGTTGGTTGGTTATTAGATTTTATTGGCGCAAGGGCCATGGTTGGCCAAAGAGCGCCAGACACAAGACAAACAGACAAAATTAAAAAACGGGGCATAAATCGCAAAATCTGGCTGACCAAGTAAAACCGAACCATGAGTACAAAGGAAGGGCCAAAAAAGACAATGGAACAAACAGTATGAAAAACATGGTACAATGGTGAGAAACAAGCCGATTAAGTAAAACTGAGGAATGAGAATGATAAAACACATTACGAAATCGAACACAACTACACATAGGATGAGCCACTCTCCTCCCCCACACACTCCAATGTAATGCTGGCCGAGGGCGAGGACGAACTGTCACTATCCTCCCCCTCATGTTCCTCTGCAATGTTAGTTGAGGCTGGGGACGAACTGTCACTCTCCTCCCCCGATGTTCCTCTATAATGTTGGTTGAGGGTGGGGACTTCGCTGAGTCCGAGACAGTTGCAATCTTGGTCAGGTGGACCGCGACAGTTGGATAGACACTGCACACCTTTGCGGATTGAGGGCCGGGTCTCCAACACGTGCAGGCTGTCTGCTGGGAACCGGAAGAGTCGGTCGTCTTCAAAAGAGAAGGCGCAGACTCAGCTGGTCGAATAAGCTGGAGCTCGGTGAAATCCACCTGTGTCGCTTGTTCAACTGTAGATCGCTTGGCAAGTGCGGCGAGAGCTACAGGGCGCGGAACAAAGGGCTGCACGGGTTGCGGCAGAGACTGAACCACTGCGGCAAAAGTACGCTGTCGGTTGGTGGGTATACCCAACTTGGCCTTGGCAGCAGGGTACGAGAGGCCTTCCAGGGTCTTGAGGCGCTGGATCGCCATCTCGTCCTTCCATTTCATACAGTTGCGGAAGTAAGCTGCGTGGGCCTCACCGCAGTTAACACAGCAGGCCGCAGAAGTGCAACCATCCCCGTCATGTTCACTGGAGCCACAATTTGCGCAACGAGCGGAACTCTTACAGAAACGTTGGGAATGCCCGTACCTCTGACACCTCAAACAGCGCAGAGGACTGGGAATGTACGGGCGAACTCCACAGACCAAGTAGCCAGCCTTGATTTCGGTCGGAACTTTCGGGGAGTTAAAAGCCAAGATTACATTTTTAGACTTAATCAAGGAACCATCGCGCCGGATCATCATATGACGAGCAGCAATAACACCTTGATCTGCAAGTTCAGTCACCAATTCGTCTTCACTGCATGGCAAGAGATCAAACTCCGAAATAACACCCCGAGAGGTGTTAAGAAACGGGTGAGGTGTCACTTTTACAATAATGCCTTGAAGACTAGTGAGGTGCAGAAAAGTGTTACTCTGAGAAACACTGCAAGTTTGGACAAGCAGGTCCCCAGAGCGAAGCTTCCTCACAGACTTCAAGGGGCCAACCGCAGCGTCCAAAGCTTTAGAAATGAAAAAGGGAGATCTGGTGGACAGTCTCTCATTCGGATCGATGGATTCTACAAGTAAGTGTGTAGCATGCGTAGTCACAGCAATCGAGGGGAGACGACGCTTCGGAGCGACTGGTACAGCTGCCGAAGAAGAGGTTCCACATTCTTGGTCCAGGTCAAGGTCTAAAGACCGTTTAAGGGTATGAGACTTGGTAGGTTGAGAAGACGAAGGAGAGTCGTTTGCAACTATCATTTTCTCAGGTGACTTAAATTTGGAGTTTTGTTTTTTGTTTTTACCATGGAAAAAAGGAGGAAGATTCGTCTGCAAACTACTCCACCCACCACCGAGCCCTACAACTGAGAACTGGAGGTCTGCAAGCCAAGAAAATGACGCTGGACACAGTTCTGGAGCTTATACGTTGCAGATATAGTCCGTTGGCTGTGATCACACGCACTCAGCGGACACTTTGGCCTCCGGGTACCGCCATGCCAACGCCTTTGGCATGATCCCACAGCCCCCGGGCTTACCCTGCCGTGCTATACGACAAAGCCGCTAAAGCCCTGTACACAACTTGGTACATGACTTCTGACTAGAGGTGGGTTAGTCTCTAGCCTCCCGTTTACAGCGAAGCCGGGGTCGAAGAGGAGTGTTGGTACACAGGAGGCACTGCTCCGGTCTCCTGCGACCTCAGCCGCCAGACATCCCATTTCCGCCTCACGGGTCTCCGCACGCGGCAAACATGCAGGTAGGTCTAGCACCCAAACCAGCTAAAAGGAAAAAAAGAAATCCAAAGAAGACAAATCCTGGAAGGGAACCTAAACGGAATCTCAGCAACCTACGAACTGAGCGGTTAATATAAAACAGTTAGTGGTGGAGGGTAACAAAACTACAAGACCGGGGTGTTAGTACATAACGTGGTAGCGATTAGGTAGAGTAAACAACACGGGCAACTAGCCAGTGGAGAAAATAAATAAAAAGAAAAAAGCGAGACACAAGACCAGCTCGGGATCGTGGGGCCGCGACTCCAGAACAGCTGGATGAACAGCCGTCCCTGCAAACACCATCAGCACCAAAATAAAAACAAGCGGTGGCATGACATCAGATGTTGACCAGTCACAAGGTCAGCTCGGGCCGTGGGGGCGCCGCTCCCCAAATAACTGGAAAACCAGTTATCCCCGTGCGGGGACCATCAACGACTAGCAGGTGCTTCATTTCCGGCTTGTCAATTAAAAAGTCACTAAAAATATCAAATAGTTCCATAAATCTTTTCAAGCACTTTCCCTTTGAGAGCCACCTTACCTCAGTGTGAAGTAAAAGCCTCACATGGTCTGCATTTTTATCTTCACAAAGTTGCTTGAAGATACGCTCAGATTCGGCATTAGCTTTAAAAACATTGATACATTTTATAACTGATTTTAGTACCTCATTAAGAACAAGAGAAATATTTTGGACACTAAGTTATCTCTGTGAATAACACATTGCACAAGAAGCATATCTAGATTCTCATCTTTCATCAATTTTAAGCAGCCATTTTTCTTGCCCATCATAACAGGAGCACCATCTACAGCACAAGATGTTATCCAAAGTAATCGAGGTAGTTGCCTTCAATGCACGATCTTAAAAAACAAGAGTCACTCACAATACAAATTTAAATTCGTTGGCGGAATTTAAAGATTTTATTGTATATAAGAACTTTCGGGTTTCTAGAACCCATCATCAGATACAGGAGAAGGAATAAATTTAAATAAAATGTTACGTGAACATAATATAGATATTCCTTCTCCTGTATCTGATGATGGGTTCTAGGGAAACCCGAAAGTTCTTATATACAATAAAATCTTTAAATTCCGCCAACGAATTTAAATTTGTATTGTGAGTGACTCTTGTTTTTTAAGATCGTGCATTGAAGGCAACTACCTCGATTACTTTGGACTATTTCTGCACGAATTCGAATTCTCCTAACAAGATGTTATGTTTTCCATTGGTATATTATTGACATCTAAGTAATTTTTTAGCTTATTATATGTATCAGTGGCGGAAGTGGTGCTCTCTAATCATTTGCAGAATAACATTTATTCAGCAAATTCACCTTTATCAACATATCTTACATAGGTTAGCAATACGGCCTCACTGCCTCTCAGAGTTGATTCATCCATCTGTACTGACCATGTTCTTAATTTCAGCGTTTCAACAAGTTGTGTTTCAATAGCTTCACTCATTTCATCTATTCTTCTGCTAACAGTATTGTTACTGAGTGGCATGGCTTTCACATCTTTGTCATCTTTTTCCAGAACTGTTTTAAGAAATTCTGATTTTGATGGTTTAATAAAATCCTCCCCTATAGTATCATTTTTCCAGATTTAGCAATGAGTAAAGAAATTTCGTAACTAGCCCCAAGAGTACGACTGACAGTAACAGGATGTGTAGTGAACGGAGACTTTACTGTTGATCTTTTTTCAAACTTCCCCTTTAAAGTCTTGAAGCAATTTAAATCTGAATTTACATACGCACTATGTTTCGCCTTCAAATTCTTCTCGTTTCATTGATTCGTTGGTCAAGAATTGTTGCCATAAGAGGCAGAAAGGTGACCGTTCATCGTTAATATAGGGTATGAAACCAAATTTTCAATATTTCTCTGAATACTGACGAACCTTTTTCTTGCTTGCGCTGCTTATTTTGTGCATAGGGTTTGTGACTGAAAGAAATAAATGTTAGAAAAACTTATGAAATTAAATGCACTTTGTTGGTTGTGACAATGTAAAAGCAGAGGGAGTGGGATAGTTACTTTTTTATGTTTCGGAAAGAGCAGATAAGACAAGTATTTTGGGTTTCGAATCGAACGGAAGTACTTGGCACTAGCATTCTGTTATTTTGTTGCGTGGTTGCGAAGAGAATAGGATTGAGTTGTGGTGGGATTCATGGGTATATCGCTGGGGTTCAAAGGTCAGTGGAAGCCTTTCGAGTGGACTCTGAAATGGAGTTTGAAGGAGGGTTTTTTTCTTAGTGAAGCGGAAGTGAGCATGCGGTAGGAGATTGCAAGCGGCGAGAAAGTTTAGAGGTTTCGGGGATTCTTCTTGCTTTGGTTTTCAGAAAACCAAAATCTCAGTTTCGCCTGTGAATTTTTTTTTTACTTTCTTCTGGCGATCTTAGAAGAAAGTAAAAAAGTATTTAGTATGCTCATTCTCGAATTCCCCCTTTAAAAATCAAATTGCCCCCCTGTGGAGCGTGTGCACCACGTTTGGAACCACTGATATAGAATAATGTAGAAAAACAAAATTTTGCTGTTTTATATTGGAAACTTTCATTATAATCGAACGATGCTGCACTGCTTCTTACTTCTAGTGGCTTAAATGGTGTTTCTATTAAACAGCTTTAAGTAGCTCTTTAATTTGTATACGTTATCTGAACTGTACGTGGTTTTGTGATGCATCGTTTTTTCATTATGGTGGTCGGTGGCTTAATGACTATAGTTTTAGCAGATACCCACAAAAGTATTTGAGGTTTTTAATAGGAGCAAGAGAAACCTTGTAATGATTGAATTTATGGAGAGATGACGTTCCACCTACATTATACCATTAGCTGAAATCCCAAGATGCCGTGCGAGAATGAATCAAATGAGTTAGTAGTCTGGTAATGGAATGACGTGTGATTACATTAGCGATATCAGTGATTATTCGTGGGTGTTCGTCATACGATTGTAAACTCGGTTCGTCTGCTGCAGAAATAACTCCGCGCATTTGCCTAGAATGCGGTGCAGATGGTGTGCACGAACTCACAACTCGGCATTGTTTCGAAAATTTAGATATGGGGATAAAACCCTTCAATTGAGGTCCCGGAGTGTTCAGCCTTGATACAGAAGCCCTGAAAGTTGCTAATAAGCAGAACAGTAACAAAACAGAACAGTAAATAGTCCAGCAATTTGGTCTTTGTGATGAAAACGTCCGATGACTTTTGTATAAAATAGGTAATTAATATTTAGTTAACGCGTACACAAAATAGGTAATGCATTGTCTGCAGTGAACAAACAGCAAAGTGTCTCAGCTTGTCCTACATTGCCATCTGACATGACGAGGAAATCGCCTCGGCGGTGCAATGAGAAAGAGTGGCCGAACCGCTGGCTTTGACTCCCGGAGAGGCATGGATATTGTGTTTGTCTTACGGCTCTGGCTGTCTCCCTACCCTGGGACCAGTGATCCTAAATTACGGACGGGCGACTGCTTACATCATATTGAGTTCCTCACGGTGGTCGTTAAAACTCGAGAAAAAAATGACGAGTAACCATTTTTAGTTACGTTAACCCACATGTGATGAGAAGTGGGTCCTGTACTTCAAACCGAATCGTTCCAAGCGTTATCCGTTCACCAGAGACTCAATTCCTCACTCATCAAACCTAGCAATGAAATAATGATGCAAATTCCAGGAAATTTTAAATCCCTTACTAAAAGTTTCTCAGTTAATCATCAGTCAGCCAATGTATGAAATCCAGTAGGAAAAAAAAATAGATATATACGCTGCATTAATTTTTCTATTGTATTTTCGTTCATATGCAAAACTACTTTATATTATGAAGAGCTTCTAGTATTTAATATGAAAACAGAATTTCGTATAATATTAAATAAACAGTTTTCTCATTGTTTCGTACATGACTTACACAAACTGTTTTAAGGGTGTTTCCCTTTCACATAAATTTCAGTAACTGTGGTTTGCGGAAATTAAGGTAATTGAAAATGACCAAGAAAACTGAAAATAGCTGCCAATGTGCGCAAAGTAATGCACGGGAAATTGGGGAATACGCTGATTCTGTAAGAGGAATTCAGTTTGTATTTACTTTGGCCACAAATAAGGCGGAATACATACATTAGGATTGAGTGAACAATCAGCATGTCTCCTCGTATTCTGCAGCTATTCTATCTAGACGCCTCTTACTGTGACATCAGTGCAGTGGTGCCAGAGACGTTTACCTGAAATTTGTAGATCAGAGCTAAAACAAAATTGTAGAAGTCAATTGATCCGATAGTTTTGCTTAAAAACACCGTTTCTTATTATGTTTCACTGTTACAGCAATAATATTTTTAGGTCCGTATTGTTTGAAACAAGAAATCGTAAAGGGTATTGTTTCCTCAAAGTTTAATATAACTAATAATCAATTCAAAATGCTATAACAGTCACTCGTCATAAATGTATATCCACTGGTTCAAGTAAGAGGATAGAGTAGGCTGTCTCAGTAACTTTCGTACGAGCGGTGTAGCCAGCTTAGGAAGAATTTGTGTTCCTGTGATAACAGATGAAGATAAGAAACATTAGTTTGAGGAAATTGAACATTTTTCTCTCAGAGAAAGCAGTCTCAAGTTGAGAAAAATGAAAAATGTATTTCACTTCACTGACTATGGATAAGAGTACGATGTCACATTTGAAGGAAACTGAAAAAGATTACGTTTTAAAAAGTTACGTTTTGCAGTGATATTAATAATATAAACCCCTAGATCCGTTTTTCTGGAACTCTTGGCGGCACACCAACATCTGCATTGTTGCGTCATCACTTATTGATCAATTCGTGTGTGCTCTCGCGATGTCAAACTGATTGCCTGCTATATGCACAAGATCCTTTTAGATGTCAAGCTGATCGCGTGCCAATTTATAAACATTTGACTATTATTGACTCGAGGTCTGTTTTTCCGATTACAAAATTCGAATTGAATTCTTAATACCATAGCAAGTTGAGTTTGCGCGCGTTTACATTGAGATGTGAAGGTGATCGCATGCTAATTTAAAAAGATTGGATTATGAATGACTCAAATTCCATTTATCCGATCTACAAAATATGAATTAAAATCTTAGTATCGGTCCAAGTTGCATTTGTATATTAATTTAATTTATCAAAATTCGAATATTAACTTGTAGGCTTTAATTATTTTTAACTTTTTAATTTAACTAATTTTCCGAGTTTGGTGCTGATTATATTATACATTTCGCAAACTACCGATCTATGTAAACGCCCTAACCTGCAATAAAAACTGAAATATTGCGATGTCAAAGTGAGCAAGATTGCATTTACAGGCAGATAGTCTAGAATGTACTTAGTTCAGATATGTAAATTCTAGACAAGAAAAAGTTTCGGTGTGAAGCTTAAACTAAACTTTGGACAGGATAGTCTAAAACAAGCCGTGGGCGAAACAACATGTGTGCCGGAGAAAGAGTTATTTAAAGCGAAATGTCAAAGTAAAACTTATTAGGGTTAGCTTACACGAAAACAACTGGTCTACAAGGAAAATTGCTGAACAACAACAAATATTTCGCGCAGAATATTTATCTCGAGGTATTTTGGAAAACGGAAATAAACAGCATATAATTTTCAGTTCTAGCATGAACAATTTCTTCTTATATAAGTTTTTACTATATTTCCTTACAAAAAATCCGGCGTCTATTTGATTTGTTTTCAATCTACTTGAATAAAAAATGTCATCGTCTTAGGAGGAACAACATTCCCTATATAATAATATTTATTTAAAACTACTTCAAAACAACTGTTTTAGGATGGGCTATAGGCTAGTTTTTCTATATGAAATATCTGAAGAATCGAATATCTAAAACTTTCAAACGAAGTTTCAGTAATCATAAATTCAGAATTCGATTGCTGTTTCCCTCAAAATGTTTTGTCGCACGCATGCAGCTTTTACGAATCTTAACTGACGCGAAAAATGTCACGTAGTAGGTCCAAAAGGTTGGAAATAAAAATGAACTTATGCATAAATAGGAAACATTTGAAGTCAATAGGATTAAAAAATTAGAGGTAGACTGTACGCATTACCATTGGTTAAATGCTGATTATTTGAAAATCTAAGTTTCATACTCTGGTTTTAATGAATTTGTGTATGTTTTAAATTTGTTGTTCTAAGTAATTAATTTTCGTGATCATTAAATGTCAGGAGTGAATTTAGCTGAATCAAGTCTACTTACAATGTGCTAGAAAGATAATTTTTGTTAGCACTGTGTATCTTATGGAAAGATAATTCTTTGTTAGCACTGTGTATCTTATGGAAAGATAATTCTTTGTTAGCACTGTGTATCTTATAGAAAGATAATTCTTTGTTAGCATTGGATTCTATTTGCTTTGCCCATGATCTTATTTGCTTTGCCCATGATTCTGTTTGCTGTGTCCTTTGCACAGCAAATAAAATCCTGAATGAGACTTGACTAAGACTGCTTTAGCTTTGGATATCTTGCGCTATAGATCTTCCCTTTGCAAAGTAAGTAAATCATATTATTTGAATTTCATTGCCTTTGCCTTGGGTAACTTCCACTTCCACAGATGGCCTTTGCAAAGCAAGTTGAATCCCATTGATGTGAGCTCAAAAGAAAAGCTGTGTACCAGAAGGGTTATATATATGGTTTTTGTATTGACTTACTCTCTACGCTTGTTAGCGTAATAACGTATAACGAAAAGCAAGATTGTATTGTTAAGCTCACATGCCATTTCAAATAGCAATGTTAAACTCAAATATCTGTATTTCTACAATACAGGATTTTCTAAATTTAACTTTCATTTTTGATGTCTGAAAACGATAGATCGTGATTCGACTGTAATTGTATGCACTTCTGAAATCCTTTGAATCAACCTTCCGTCTCGATTGATGTTGTGTCTTGTCTTATCACCGGCAATGCTTATTATACTGCTTTTCGGGCACAGCCAGTCGTTTTCTCCAAAGAAAACATCGGCTTTTTATATTTTTTGTGAAGTAGGGTCATACAGATATTAAGTACCAAAAGTTTTTGTTGAGTTAAGGGCAGAAGTAAAGTATTTCTGCGGCATATACGATTGGGATCGTGCGACGGAAACTTTTAATCATTAAATTGAAACGATAATAAATTAACAGTTGTTGAGGGTAATTTCAAGTATTTTATGGAACACTCGTTGCATTTTATTTTATATACTTGTGTTGTAAATGTTCAAATGCAATATGTACAGCAAAACCTCGAAATCCGGCATTCAGAAAATCTGCAACTTCAGAAATCCTGCACTTTCCTGATTTCGTTTTCGTGAAAATATCCGATGTTTCACCAATAACCATGAAAAGCTAACGATATACCGGCTCATCAACACATTGCGAGGTCATCTTGTCTCAGATTGCCAATTTCTGGTAGCCGCCTCCGTGTAACACTAGGAGGTTTCTCAAATTCGTCATCTCATTGGGCTGCGCTGATGGGACTCTGAACAATGAGGCGACGAATTGGCGTGTACATCTAAAATCCGTGTCGTACCTTTGACGGTGATTTGTGCTTGGTAGGGGCAGTATGTGGACTCCATCGTGTGTTTTTTTGTTTTGTTTTTTTGATTGGAGGTTTAACGACCACCGTGAGCAACTCAATGGGCTATAAGCAGTCGTCCGTCCCTAATTTAGGGGCGCTGGTTCCAGGAAAGGGAGAGAGCCAGCGCCGTAAGACAAGCACAACCCATGCCTCACCGGGATTCGAACCCGGTCCCCTTTCGGAGTAATGATCAGAGGCCATCTCTTAGACCACTGCACCACCGGTGCGGCGATTAGATCGTGTAATGACATCTACATCGGCCTTCATGATGCATTGTGGTATTCGATATAAAATTCACATCGAGTTTTCGCGTTGTAACGATACATCGCCCAGCCTTAGCGGTTGGTCTGGATTTTTTCAAGTTCTTGGCCAACCAATTGCCAAATTCAGTTTTTTTTCGAATGTTTTATAACAAATAGTCCTAAAACTTAATCTGCATAACTTTCTCCAACACTTTTTTCCATCACCAAAACGATTTTTAAAAAGCAAATTGTGAAGGATGCTATTGGCAGTAGCATCACGACATATTTATAAGGCATATACGCGCAAATGGTCTTTAAAATGACCAGTTGCGTGTAAGTACGTGCTTTGCTTATTAAATTTTTTTAATAGCTTCAGAAATCTCGAAATTTGATAAAGCCGGCCCTCGTCCGGTCCCATCGATGCTGGATTTCGTGGTTTTACTGTACTTACATTTTCTTAACGCTTGATGAAACGATCTCACCTTTTGCTTTGGCAGCAAGTAGTTCACAAAGATTATTTTGTGAGGAGTATGATTTTTCAGCACGTCCATGTTTGACAGGTAAACAACAGGAACAATGATTATGGGTCATGGAATATGAGTAATTAAATAGGGTAAACGCAAACTGTTCATCATTAACAGTATCTCGATGCCTAAGCAGAATCTTAAGAGGAAAATTGATCGGAAAGAGCTAAGGCTATTTCCTAGAGAAAAAAATCACCAACAGTAGATTATCCATTTGAGGGCGAAGAGTATCTCCTATGGTTCGAACGAACAGAAAGGATGCTGTGGCTCAAGAGGCCGATACTTTGAATGTTGGTGACGAGAGTAATGCGTAACAGTACGGTACACCTAGCCTTGATACAATAGGGCTGTGTATCCGGAAGGAGCTACGAGAGCCCACACTAACCTTGGTTCTCCGTTAAAAGATCCTACACTAGGCACGCGAATATCAAAACTGGATTTTGAATGAATGAAAAAATAACATTTGGGCGGATGAATCTGTTTTCCTGGGGCACCAGGTGGACAGCAGTGTATGTGTGGGTCATTTATTAGGATAAATGTTGGTACCAGGATGCACCGTCGAAAAACCCGATGAGGGCAGTGTCTAATGTTTTGCAGGTAAATTTGAGTTCCAATCACTTATTTGCAGGGAACTATGATATTGCAGGTCAGTTAGGTTTTTTTTTTGTAAACGACACTTCACTCTAGTTGGGCTTCTTTCAACAGAATAATTTGCTTTGCCACACTACTTGATTTCGGAGAATGGTTTGCGGAAAGTGAGATACACATCCACATATTGCGCTGGTCACCAAATTCAATCCAATGGAACATTTTGTGTTGGGACAGTATCTTCCTCGTAACTTACCAGAGTTGAAGAATCTGCAGTTATACTGTTGGTACCAGGTACTATTAGCCACCTTCAGATAATTTGTAGCGACTATGGTTCGCATTGTAAGAGCTGCCGTGACAGCACGTGGAGGGCCATCATCCTAATAAGGTAGATGGTCACAATATTTTGTCTTTTGAATGTCTATGCAGGAAATTTAATGTAGCAATAACAGTATAATGGTCAATCTTTCAGCCTGAATGTACTCCGCTTCTTTATGAGAGTCAAGCCCTGAAAGATTTGTTCTGCCACAAGATACTAGTTTGTTTGGGGACATTCTTCGCTTTCAATATCTGAAGTGTTAGGTTATGTAATACCAAAGCAACCAGATGATTCTAGATGGGACGCTATTCTATGAGAGCTGCCTTATGATATATAAGTAATAAGAAAAAAGATTTAATAAAATCAGAGAAACTGTTTCTATTTTGTAAACAGAAGATGTCATCACTCTGTCCACGTTATTTTATAAACAACGCATATCAACTGAAAATTGTTCATCCGACACCGCTGGATAGAACCACATATATCTCAATGAGTTGCCGAGTGCGTTTGCTTTACGCTATGGGGCCAACAATTCGCAGCGCTATACGTGATTTATCAGTTAGTATCTGACTTAGCAAATCCTCATTGATTGGTTCTGCAACTAATGTGTCGCCATCTGGTGGTTTTACATCTTGGTTATTCGTATGAATTGGTGACGCAATGTTGCTTTCTAATCGTTAAGATCCTGAAAGCTGTGAAAATATCGCATTGTTCAGAGTAATGATACTTTTTTGCAGGAAATCTACGTCTCTTTATAAAAACATTTTAAATCTATTCAGAGAAATTTAGACTATTTCCTTGTTATTTGTTGACGAGGAGTGTTAGCTTTTAGATTCTATTGAATCTCCACCAATTTAACGGTGAAATGTAGAATGATTTTCACTTTAAAGGTATTCCTGATTTTTAAGGGATTGCCGCTAGCCATAAAGCTCTTATTACTTTAATGAGAATATCAAGAAATTTTTACACACATTATACGTGCTTCTAAAAGTAAAATCTCTATCGTCTAAGTTTGCTAAAACATGTACAAAAGAAGATTTCCGACAGAAGGTGTTCTTTCGCTTAATGCAAACACTTGACCATATCTCGTATCATATTTCAAATAGAGTTGCCTTTTTCACAACCCAAAAAAATGGGAAAATAGCCGATCACCTCCATTCTAGCTGGGAAAGTATGTCGCACAGCCAGCTACATGTCGTTTGAAAATCCCATGGGCAGGACGGCTGCGATGTTAGCAGGACACAATAGGCAAGGCCAATCAATGTTTACTCCCAGAAGCGGAAGCCTTACTATTTTTTCGATATCTCTTAAGCCGAGCTAACGGCAAGAAAGAGTTAGGGTGAATATTCATCCAAAACAAGAAATTTACAGAATAATTACTTAAATAATTTATTTTCTGGTAATAACACTGAAAGCTCTTTTTTTTTTTTTTTTTTGAATTTTCAATGATTACTCATAATTTCTGCAATATACAAGAAAACCATTACTCTGCATATATTTAAAACATTAATAAATTCGATTTCAGTTAGCATATACAGAATTTATATTTTTCAAATTAAGTATATTATTATATAAGTGTTCCAATTTGGAACAGGTAGCGCATTTTGCTATAGTAAGGAGTAACACATGAGAACGTGAAGATAAATTTTTTTTCAGATCACATAGGAGTTTCTGCTTTTCTGCTGTTTTTTTTCGCGGAGTACAGCGATAACCCTGAGTAACTCACAGAGTTTTACGCTGTCGCCCTTTCGTAATGGATGAGATTGGTTTCAACGAAGGAGTAGAACAATCGCGAGGAGAAGTACTACTTGTCAACTCAGTATGTTATACTGGAGAATCTCGCACGATATATCTGAAGTCAGTGGATTTTATCACAAGCCCACCAGGCCAGCTATAATATTTTATTTTAATCACAAATGCACTGTACTTCACTCAGTACATATTGGGTTGCCAGATAAGTTCACTTGGCTTTTTCTAATGTTATTTGGTGGAACACGAACAATATATTTTGATCATAGTGTTATATGTTTTTTGTAGCTCTATTCTTCCTCTACAACTTTTGTTCATCGATTTCGATGTTATATTTGGTTTAACTCTTTTTATCCATATGAAGATGGAGTGCCAAGTAGACAGAAATCAGCATTTCCGACACCTGCTTCCCTTTGCTTTCAATCAAGGTTCCAAAGCTGCTCGAGACATTTGTGCTATGCACGGAGAAGGAGATATTACTGACAGAAATACACAGAAATGGTATCCACGCTTCAAAAAAGGGAAATTTGATCTCACAGGCTCTCCATATTGTGGAAGATCTGATCAATTCAATGAGGGTGGATTGAGTGATCTCATTGACGAAGATTCGCGTTAATCCTCTAGGGAATTGGCCTAGCAAATGGGATGTTCTCATGATACCTTCAACCGTCACCTTCACTCGACGGGTAAGGTCCAACAACTATGTGCAAGGGTTTTACGTTCTCTGAACGTAAAAGACAAACTCCAGCGCTGCACTATCGCAGCCAGTTTGCTCGCTCGACACCAGGGTACTCGTTGACACAAACAAGATTTCTTTACTGCCACGTTACTGGCAATGGAAAAATCTGTCTCTATGTCAATATGAAGCACAGAAAAGAATGGTTGAGTCTTTGCAAGCAAACAACACCTCGAGCCAAAGATAAGCTGCATCCACGCAAGACCGTGATCTGCGTTTGGTGGAATTGGGAAGGTGTAATCCACTACGAGTTGCTTGAAAAGAAAAAATCAATGAGTAGCTTTGCTTTATTTTCAGCAAATGTACCGGCTCAATGAATCAATTCAGGTGAAACGACCCAATTGGCGGCACTGTGTGTTTCTTCAACACGACCACGCTCACCCCCACTTCGCTAATCTGACCAAAACTGCTATTCAAGATCTCGGTCGGTACGTTCTACAGCCCCCCACCATATTATCTTTATTTAGCACCCTCAGATTACCACTGTTTCCAGTCGCTCTCCAACAGTCTGAGAATTGTGTCATTTAAAATCGACGTCCAGCTGAAACGGTGGCTCGATGACTTCTTCGAGTCAAAATCCGGGGATTTCTACTGTTGAGATGTTGACAACCTAGGGGAACGTATGCGAGAGGTCGTGAACAATGAAGGAAAAAATATTATTGACTGATTTGTGAAAACTTTTTCATGAAAGACAAGGATTCCAATAATTGAAAAAAAAAGAAGAACTTATCTGACAACCCAATATAATATTTTAAGATATTGTTGTAACAAAGTTTCTACAGAAACGACCACAGAAAAGGTGCTCTTAAGTCTGCATTTAAAGCAAAATTTGTACTCAATGTTTCTGCTGGTCAATATTTTCAAAGCATATCCAGGAATAAATTGCAATAAGACGTGTGGAATCGCGACATTACATGTCTTCAAAGACCTGATACACTGAAAACCAATCTTCTAAAAACAGGTGTAGGAAACAACAGTTTGCAAATATTCTCGAAAAGGTTGACCTGACAGGACATATTCGAAATCGTGTTTTATCTGCTACTTGTTGTTACACTGTTATGCTGGTGGAGGTTTGTTTTACAGTTATATATATCTGTGATAGTACAGATATACATCACGATTCGCAATTTTTTACGTTATAATTAACTCATATTTCATTAAACAGTTGCATTTGTGAAGTATACGCAGGTAAATTCCTCTCGCAGGTTGTATGGGAGAGACTTTTATATTAAAGGACTTTCAACAATATATTCAATTGCACCTGTATTATCAGTATGACATTCTTTTTTTTTTTTTTTTTTGAAATTATAGTTAAAATAATGTGTACGATTTAGTTTCATTAACAAGCAATTTTTTTTTAATTTCTCGTAGCTATTATTCCTGGATATATGTTGCAAATATTGTACAGCAGAAACTTACTTAAAAAATTTCTGTGCCTCAAAGATTCAAATGTTTGCCTTGAGAAAAAGGGAAAGCAGGATTCTTGTTTCACATACATCCGTCTTATGGAGTATTAATAACATTTATAACTTATTCAGCATGTTGGTGTTCCCTTGAGTATAAATCAATGTGTTAGAAATAAGATAATTGATTTTGTAGGTCTCCAGTTTTCAAACTCATTCACGCAGAGAGGTCTCCAAAATTATATTTTCCATTTTTTGAGTGCATATGAACTCGTTGTACAGCGATTTTCAAATCATTTGAACGAAATACTTTTCCATCAGGCAAAACTCGAAAGAGCTGGCTGCGTAACTGGAATTTCTAGTAATAGCAATATTAAGATGAAGCGAACGACATGAAGAACAGAGACTAATATGTAAGACAAATAAAAATAAAAATAATGTTATGAGGAAGTCACAAGACTACGAGACGTTCAGCGACTCAATTATATATGTGTAGGTAAGCTTTTCTTCTATAGATGAATATGTAAATTTTCCGATGAATTATGTTGAAACACAAACGACCTACGTATAAAAGAAAAGTAACGGACGCATATGAATGTCACCTAAATCAATCTCCGATATTGTAATTTCACAAAACATTAGATTTATCTGTCAACTGCATTCCAATTTGTGTGTGTGTGTGTTCATTGGGTCAAACTAAACTAAGATGAAACAGAAAAAAATGAAATTCCGGTTTCACCGCATCTCGAAATTTACTGAATTCTTTGCTTTCAGTGTCGGATTGAAATAAAATATTGTCCGGAAGGCGTTTGTATATTAACAAAAGAAATAGGTGTGATGGCATATTACAAACAGGTGTAAGGCAGGTTGATGTGGCGCTATTTTAGGAGATTCGCAAAGCGTAAGCACCTATTTACGGAGTTCGCATAAGTGTAGTAATAAACAACAATTTTACGGCATATAAACCTTGCAGACCGACACAGAAGCAGTTGTTGGAGGATAACCACCAGGGAGCCAGACCTAAAAGTAAGTGTTCGGAGTAGGCGCAGTATCACCAGTAGCCAACTCCAGGAGAAACTTCCAGCTCCTTCTGGTGTCACAGTATTTACTCAAGCAAAACGCTACCATTTTCACGAGTACAGACTTCGAGCTAGCTGGCCGATGTTACATATAGTATTGATGTCAATTCACCGTCGTCAAAGATGTACTTGAGTCAAACAGTACATGTTCTGAAATACAGAGTGGCACCTTTTACTTTTTTGAAACCGAATCCCGCTTCGTTATTTATCCTGATACTTGAAATGGACACGTCTTGAGGAAGTCCGGCACACGGATGCAAACACACTATGTGCAGCCCGTCCACCCCTACTAGCTACGGTTAGTTCTCTCCTGGATAGGAATCTGTTTTAATAAACGTACTTCCTTCTACGTTTCTTCAAGCAATATGAATGACTCAAAGTTCCGAAACAAAATCAGTGTGCCGTATGACGCTGTTTCACTGTGCTCTTGCACATGTGTTACATTTCCGTGGTAAGAATATAACCAGTCACCATGCCTAAAGATTGTTTCGGTAGCTGAAAACTCATGGAAAAGAATCATTAGAGTGGCCTCCGAAGTCTCCTGAACTTAATCATAATAAAAAATCTGAACGCTGTACAACGACGTCTGGATAACCATGTTCTATACCCCAGTACAACGGTAGACCTCCGTATTGTGTTGTCTGTAATTTGGACGTATGAGGAACAGGCGACTGCTTATATTCCAATGTATTGCTCACGGTGGTAGTTCTAAAAAACTTCTCTTCTTAGTAAGCCAAGATAAATTTCCTTATCCACTACCCTCCCCCCTAAAAATACTGGAGGGTATTGGACTGACTTAAACTTCATGCTACTGGAGAGATGTCTGGAGGCACTGTGAAATACTACTCTGTGTATCACTAAAAATAGTAACAGGGATATTTTAAACATTTGATGTTCTCTTTTAGCCACTAACGCAAAAAACGCTTTCAATACTACCCAATATTTCACCAAATGTTAAAAACAATTTCGAATAACGTTTTGTGTAGAAAAACCAATATGTACTTACATAAAAGTGGAACAGTCGCCATGTTGCGTAACGCGTCACCATTGAATGCCATAAAAGAGAAACACTGGAGTAATGAATACACGTAGATGTTATGATATCGTCTGTGTTCTATTCTTTTGAGGTACTGAAAAGCCATGGGAGTTTTGTGCTTTATACACTATCTACAAACAAGTAATTAGATACCCCTCCAATCGAAGATATATGCGGTCCTGATGCACGTCACGGCCCCCGCCGTTAAATATCGTGTGGGAAACAACAACGCAACCAGTCGCATGCAAGATGCCACGCAGTTCGGAGCTCTCTGATTTTGAGAAAGGTGTACTCGTCGGGTATCACAGAAATGGCCGATACATACGTGACATATCCAGCGAGTTGAAGTACTCAAAATCGACAGTGGCTTACGTGATTCGAAAGTGGAAGATGAGAGGTGACTCGGAATGTGCTCCGACCTGACAGACCCACAACACTGGGAGATAGAGACCGATGAGTGCTGGCCAGAGAAATTCGGAAGAACCGCACCAAATTGAAGGGCCACATCCGCGAGTAGTTTCAACAGGCATCCGGGAGTGTTCTTTTGATGAATACCATCCGTAAGGAAGCCCATCTGCTCGGTTATCATGGACGAGCTGCCGCCCACAAGCCTTTGATCACCAAGTCCAATAGTGCTGCTCTGCTAACGTGGTGCAAAGAACGTCGACAATGGACCGTTGAACAGTGGAAACAGGTTCTCTGGAGCGACACATCAAGGTTCACGCTCTACTGTTTTAATGGCAGGGTCTGTGTTCGGCGTCTGCCTGGAGAACGCTTCCTGCTGGAATGTATTTTGCCAACTGTGAAGTTCGGCGGCGGTGGAATTATGTTATCGGGGTGTTTCTCCTGGTATGGCACGAGACCCTTGGTCGCAATTCCTGCTAGACTCAACGCCGAGACCTACTGCACCATTTTGGATGGCCATGCGCTTCCCACGTTGTTGCAGGTTTACGGGGCGTACCCATGTTACTTTCAGGATGACAATGCCAACTGTCATGTTGCGTGGTCCACCATGACAATGGGGTTAATAGAATGGACTGGCCTTCGCAGAGCCCAGACCTTTCTCTATGGAGCACCTCTGGGACGAGTTGGAGCTTCGACTCAAGGGGTGCCCCCACCGTCCGAAATCGGTGAAGGAACTGACCTGTCTTTTCCTAGCCGAGTGGAAGAAAATACCGCTAGCCGTCGTACAACGCCTGGTTGAGAGTATGCCCCGGAGGGTCGCAGCTGTAATTGCCGCTCGTGGATGCTCCACCAACTATTGAAGGTGAATAAACTTCGTTTTCCTTTGCTATCACAGGTGTCCAATTACTTATTGGTAGATAGTGTATACATGTATAATACTGTATATACACTGGCGACCAAGATGAGTGAAAGAACGTTTTTTTTCTTTAAAAGGCGGTACTGGATATTAAAGTGTAACCCATTTATGAAAATTGTGGAGTTGAATTGTTAGAATTTGTACATCTAGGAACTACCCAAATTAATCCCGCAATTGGCTTTTTCAAGAACGCATTCAAAATTGCAAAAACATTTCCAAAAAAAAAAAAAATCGATATCCAATATTACCTGGAATCGCAAATAAAAACATTAAATATGTTGGACGACTCTAAAGTGAGAACTCTCAGTCTATACCCTTTCACTACTGCCTCTCCAAATTAAACTTTCATTACAATTGGTTGTTTTGAAGAAAATGCAGCGCTACCATAAAAATATATATAGCTTTGCGTACTTGGATATACAAAATGACAAGAGTGGAAGACATCATGATCAGAGTCAAATCCCTGAAATGGCAATGGGCTGGACATACTGCCAGAAGGGCAGATCATCGATGGACAGCCGAAATTTTAGATTGGATTCCAAGGGACAGGAAAAGACCCAGAAGAAGACCACATGGGAGATGGGTGGATGAAATTCGAAAGTATGCAGGGGTGACATGGAGGAGACTGGCACAAGACAGACCGTTGTGGAGGAAACTTGGGGAGACCTTCGTCCAGCAGTGGATTGATAATGGTTGACAATGATGATGATGATGACTTGGATATAAAATTTCGCAACCAGAACCGCAAGATGTTATAATTTAATTGGGGACGTGTCTTTCGATATGGTTTCCTTGACTGAGTTAGCTAACTTGTTTGTATTATCAATTTCTTATATATTTAGAAAAGTATCTTCTTTAAATACTAAATTAAAAATTATTTTGTATAAAAATCAATAACGAAACACGAAGTCAATGACCTTTCATAAAACAAAATGTATTTCAGAAGATTTAATAAAAAAAATAATTATGTGAAACCTCTTTTAAATCGTTTTTTAAGTAAAATATTTTATATTTAATATTTATATTTTATGTCTTTATCAGATTCATGTGTCATATATTCTTCTAAACAATGGAATTGTATGCAAACGTTTTTCACAGTTCTACATTTCTGGTAAATTAAAATACAGAATAAATATTTTTAAATGGCAGTTTCTTTATAATTTATGTATGAACTTCATTTTCGTTTCTTATACATTCCCCTAGAAAATGTTCTTTTTGCTTCCGTAGCCTTCCGTTCGACATAGTGTGTAACGAACGTAAGATGGAGTAAGGTGATCCGACAATCAGGGGAATTCCGTTTTTTAAATAAAGGAATTCAAGAAACTGATTAGTTTTCTAGGCATAAATGCACTTTGACTCTTTGAATTTGGGTCCCAATCTGATGTTCAGTGTTTCTGTCATATTTCTAAACATGACTTGAAGTAACTGGGTATTTAATTACGTATAAATAAGCATGGATCCGTGGTTAGTTTAGTGGTCAAGAAAAAGGTTCTCGAGGTATAACAAAACCATTAGCGAAATAAAAGACCATAAACACTATCGTCCACCATGGAATAAACGGGCAAAATGCGTTATGCACCACGCCCTGAACTTATTCAAAAACGAAGGCCAAAAATGTTTTTCTTAGACAGAATCATGTACTTAGGTTTTCGACCGAGTAACAATCGTAGTGTAATGCTAATGGGTAATAAGATCATAGCACCTAAGGTTAAAAACTTGATTTACAATTCAAGTTATCCTTCTATCATCATAAATGACGTTTCGAATTTTGAATTCACAGGATTAACGAATATCACGGTGCTTTAGATAAAACGGCTTGACAAAACATCCCGCGAAAATGAAAAAGCTGACTGCACACGTCAGTTCTATATAGACTACAAGCATTGGTTCTGTGCGTTTTATGTCTATAAAAAGTTGTAGTTAATTCCTAATGTCAATTAAAAACAGCTCTTACTCCGCAAAATAAAATTCAAATACGAATCAAAACTGAAATGAGATACATTTTTGGTTACGTGGTTTCAGTTCAGGAGGGTCCCGCTTGGGCTGCGCAGTATCAGACGCGGTTATTTTGAAACCACGCATGACGTAGGTGTGGACGCACAGTCTTTCGACTTCTGGCATCCCTGTTTGTTTACAATTGGTGTGCTGGAGTTTTCTCTATAAACGCAGTTGATTTTCAACCGCTTGAAGTTTGTATCGTATAGTTTTATGTTTATGTTTTGTTTATTTTGATACTTACACGTATTTATCACTGAAATTCATTGCTTCTGTGTTTCGTAAGAAACGCAATAATGCCGGGTTGTGCAGTGGCTTGTTGTACTACGTACAATAGGAAAACCAAGAACACTAACATTATGTACCATGTATTTCCGAAGGATTTATTACTACAAAAACTGTGGATTCAGAAAGGTAAGCGTCAGGATTCCTTCAAAGTGTCCAATGCAAGAGTGTGTTCTCAACATTTCACACGGGATGACTACCAGTGTGACTTAAAGGCAGAGTTTCTTGGGTTAACTAACAGGAAAGTGTTGAAGCCAGATGCAGTACCTACACTACATCTTCCCACAAGCAATAATACTGGTATAAATAAGGTCGTGCTGTATGGAAGGAATTACAAGTAACACACACAAACACATGCTTCCCCAATCCTCAAATACCAAATAAACGAGTTTGGGTGTTTGCAGATGTTCCACACCTTTACAAGCTGCTAAGAAATCATTTTCTCGATGATGGACTAACACTTCCAGGTAATAAAATTACAAAAGCTACTATTGAACAGCTCCTTACTCTAGATTGCAGTGAGATGAAGATATGCCCCAAGTTGTCACATTAGTGTGAAGGGCCGTGACCGCCAACGTGTATATTTGGCAACTCAGCTCTTTTCAAACCACACTGCACAAGGAATACGCTTTCTTATGCCACATGAAGAACACGTCGCGAAATTTGCTCAGCTTCCGAACGACTCGTTTGATGTGCTAATTGCAAGAAGGCCTACAGATGAGAAGTCTCTGGCATGTGGATTTGGAACTCATCGTGAAACCCAAGACAGGATTCTATGACAGCTGCATGCATGCATCCGAGGAATGAAGGTAGGTAATGCAACATATCTGTTACCCTTTCAGAAAGGATTCATCACAATCATTCGCTCATTACTGGGACTCTTCACTGACCTGAAGCCACTGAACATAAAATACATCCTAACTGCTCGACTCAATCAAGACTGCCTTGAAAACGTTTTTTCACAAATACGCGGGCTAGGCCTCTTCTATGATCATCCATTGCCTACAGAAGTGAAATCCCGTTTTTGTCTCTTGCTTCTAGGTGCCAATGTAAGAGACATTCCATTTTCAAGTGCTGCTCCTGTTGCGCTAGGTGGTGGTGATGATTACTTTTTGACATCTCAGTTGTTTAGTGCCGTTTTACCTGATATGTCAGAACCCCTGGCAATGATGGAAGGTGAAACTGAGTTCGGGATATTACACTACATGACTCTACAGGTATTCAGGTACCACCTGCTACTCCTGGTTCTGATTGCTCTGTAGAAGGCTTTCATTACCTTGCAGGTTACATAGATTACCGAGGAAGAAAATATGACGGTTTGCTGGGTACGCCATCTGGCCAGCTACTTAATCCACCATCAACTACAGAATCAGTACCTGTTGGCTGGATTGAGACCCTTTCACGAGATGGCCTGCTTGTTCCATCAGATCCATGGTTGGAGAAAGATAGCCAGTTTGAGTTGATGTTTGCAGAAGTGAATGGACATGACTCTTTATCCCAGGAACACAAGATTGTACACAAGCTATGTGTGAAAATTGGTCAGAGGTTTCCAGATGTTCCGACAGAGGTGATAAAGTTGTATGTTAGAACCCGAACCTTTATACGGCTAATACATTTAAATGCAAAAGCAAAAGTTAGGAAGGCAGAAGAACCTCAACGCAGGAAAGCACGTAAGTGGCAGGTTTAATCAAAGTGAAAATTTCCTAAATGCACATGGCCAAACCAGGTTTTTCATGCCATGGAGAAAATGTAAGCAACCTGTAGGAATAATGACAAGTGCCAAGGAATTCTGCCATCAGAAAGCTAAGTTTGTTTGTTTTTATTTCAATTTTTCATTGTTTGTATGCATGTTTGCAAGTATTTGAAATTTTTCTGATAGCTATTATATGTACTCATCTGAAAAGAAAAGTTTTATTTCAATACATCTGTCATGGGCACATTGTGTTAAGGATCAAATCTTGTAAAGGAAAAGTTGTAGAATTGAATTAGCACAGCATCAGTGGTAATAAATATACCAACTTATTTGCTTGTCATTAACATAAAAAAAATGTACCACGCACATATATAGGAGAGACAGAGTTTATAAAGATGAAAACTTTTCACCATTCCTTCATGGTGTGTGTATATGTATGTATATATGGCGTGTGTATATGTATGTATATATGGTGTGTGTCATCATCATCATCATTGTCAACCATTATCAATCCACTGCTGTACGAAGGTCTCCCCAAGTTTCCTCCACAACGGTCTGTCTTGTGCCAGTCTCCTCCATGTCATTCCCGCATTCTTTCGAATTTAATCCACCCATCTTCCATGTGGTCTTCTTCTGGGTCTTTTCCTGTCCCTTGGAATCCAATCTAAAATTTCGGCTGTCCATCGATGGTCTATTCTTCTGGCAGTATGTCCAGCCCATTGCAATTTCAGGGATATAACTCTGATCATGATGTCTTCCACTCTTGTCATTTTTCAGATCCATGTGTTCCTCTTCTTATCTCTCCTGGTTACACCAAGCATGCACCTCTCCATGCTTCTTTAAATTGTCTGCAGCCTTTGTATGTCTCCTTTAGCTAAGGTCCACGTCTCTGCACCATACGTAAGCACCGGAAGGATGCATTGATCAAACACTTTTCTTTTAAGACATAATGGCATATTGCTCTTGAAAATTTTGCTGTTTCTTCCAAAAGCTCTTCAGGCAAGTTTTGTACGCCAATGAATTTCTTCACCAATGTGACCTTCACATGATATCTGCTGTCCAAGATAAACGTACGTGTCTGTTATCTCCATCTTTTCTCCATCAATCGATAAATCTTCATTTCTTGTAAAAGCATTGTACATCACTTTTGTCTTCTGAAAGTTCATTTTTAATCCCACTTCTTTACTCTTGTCAGCAAGTTCCTGGATCATACTCTGTAGCTCTGATAGGGTAGTTGCAAAAATGACTATGTCATCAGCAAAACGAAGGTGGGTTAGATAATCTCCATTAATCTTTATCCCTTTGTTTTCCCAGTTCAGTGATTGAAAGACATTTTCCAATGTGGCATTAAAGAGCTTCGGAGATATGGTGTCACCTTGTCTCACTCCTTTTCCAATTTTTATGTGTGTTGTATTTTCAAACAGCCGAATCTTTGCACTTGCATTTTCATAGATGTTATTAATAATATTAATGTATGCATCTTCAATACCGCAGGATTTCAGAGCCATTGCAACTGCTGATGGTTTAACCGAATCAAAGGCTTTTTCATAATCGATAAAAGCCATGCACAATGGAAGTTCATATTCCCTCGCTCTTTTAATTAGTTCTTTCAGTACGTGGATATGATCTATTGTGCTGTAGCCACTTCTGAATCCAGCTTGTTCTCTCGGTTGAGCCATGTCCAGTGTCACCTTCAAGCGGTGTAAAAGAACTTTAGTGAAGATTTTATAAACCACTGATAGGAGGCTGATAGGTCTGTAGTTCCTGAGATCCTCAATGTCACCTTTCTTATGTAGCAAGATCATTGTAGCGTTGTTCCAATCCTCAGGAATTTTCCCTTTATTAAGGCATCGATTGAAAATTTGGGCGAGTACTGTTTCGATTTCTCCACTTGCTTCTTGTATGATGTCTACAGTAATTCCATCTTCTCCTGGAGCTTTTCCCCGCTTCATGTTCTTGATTGCATGTGCAACTTCTGCTGGAATTACTGGAAGAACTCTGGTACTGGTACCTTTCATGATGTCTGGAGTACATGTATAATCCCTTTCATATAATTTGGAGTAAAAATCTTTCACTCTTGTCAAAATTTCGCCTCTATTTCTTGTTACAGAACCATTTTCTTTTCTCAGTGCCATAATCTGGTTTCTTCCCTTACTGAGATGTCCCTTTGCTATCTTTAGACTTTGGTTGATTTCAATTGCTTTCCTTACTAGTTCACAGTTGAATTTCCTTACGTCTTCAGTGATACTTTCTCGTACTGGCTTGCATAGCTCTATATATTCCACTTTGGAAGTCACATCTTCTTTAGTTGTCCTCATCTCTCTTCTTTTTTGCATCAACATTTTGGTTTTTCCTGATAATTTGTTCACATGCAATTTGTTCTTAGACCCAGCTAATTTTGTTGCTGTTTCCATAAGAGCTTCGGTTACTTTTCTGTTAACTTCCGAAATATCCACTTCTTCCGATGTTAGGCCTTCTAAAGCAGAGAATCTGTTCTTCAGTTCCAATTTGAAGGTATTATGGTTTTTTTAAGATTGGTTATGTCAATACATTTTGTTTGTCTTATGAGCTTGCTACGTTCGAGTTTAGTGTTGAGGTGCATCTTACATCTCACTAATCTATGGTCACTGCCTGTGTTGAACTTGTTTAGCACACTGCAGTCTTCTATGACGAATTTTTTTTTACACATAATAAAATCAATTTCACTTGTCGTCCCATTTGGATGTCTCCATGTCCATTTCCTGTGTGGCTTTTTCTTGAAAAGGAGTTCAAGATGAAGAACCCTTCTGCCTCTGCGAACTCTACGAGAGTATTTCCACGCTGGTTTCTGTTGCCGTGACCGAATTTACCTACTGAAGTTTCATTCTGTTCCAGTTGCCCTATTTTTGCATTGAAATCTCCCATAATTATCTTCAAGTGCTGCTTACCTTTATTATTTAGAACACGAATTTCCTCATAAAACTCTTCAATTTCTTCTTCAGCATGGCTTGTGGTGGGTGCATAAGTTTGAATAATTTGAGCCTGGTATCTTCTCGAGAGTTGGATAATGAGTCGTGCAGCTCTGTCAGAGGAACTTTCAACTTCTACAACTTTATCCTTCAGTTTCTTGTTTATTATAAATCAAACACAACTAGTTCTGCAAGTATCTGTCTCACGATAATAGAAGAGATGTCCACTTTTCAGTTTAATGAGATCTTCTCCTTTTCTCCTTACCTCACTTAGCCCGACGATGTCCCACTTGATCCTTTGTAGTTCCTCTTCGAATTCAAGAAGCCTTGAATCAGAAGATAGGAAGCGTCCGTTATACGTAGCCAAGGTCAGCATCAGATGGCAGCCTAGTCCGGTCCTCCGGGATTCTTAGCACCCTCTGCCTTCATGTCGCACTGGCCGCTGCCTTGGCCAGGTACATTCCAGCTGCCGGAGACTGAGGGCCAAGATTTAAGTTGTGGAGTCATTTTGGAGGGGTTTGGCCATAACTCACCACTCTGGCCAGGCGGGTTGATGAGTGTGGGATAGCATTTCCTCTAATCCCGATGGTATAGTTATACCGCTATTGGCGGTCGTCAGAGCCCCTTTAGTGGGAACAGGATGTACCACGAGAAGGCGGGGTTGACATTTGTCAAGGAGAATCTGTGATGTTACGCATCACCTGACCTTACATCCCTGGTGTGTGTATATGTATCTATATATGGCGTGTGTGCATATGTATCTATATATGGCGTGTGTGCATATGTATCTATATATGGCGTGTGTGCATATGTATGTATATATGGTGTGTGTATGTGTGTGTATTTTTCAAGATGTCATTTTTTAAGTAGATATTCCATATAGCTTCTGTATCTTCACTTCCGGAAGAAATGTCAACCTTCTTAAATGATGTGGGTGTGTGTGTACAAACAATTTTAAAAGAAAAACCTAAAAAAAGAAGAATATCAAAACCCAATCACAGAGCTATATTCTCCCCATGATGAGGGCTAAAACTAAAAAACTGTAAACTCTAAAAGTGAGATTATAAAATGAGACATGTAATGTAGAACATGTTGAGAACAATCACTTATTCCTTCTTCAGGGTCAAACAGAAATGATCCCTCTCTCATTTCTACAAAGACCTGAAAGTGGGTTTCTGCTATATTACATCTGCTTAAGTGCACCAAATATAAATTTTGTAAGTTAATAAAATCTTTGAACATTAAATTCTACTAAACCTTGTAAACTACTAAAACAACCAGCTAGCACACATGCTGGTAAAAAAGGTTTAAAGTAAAAACCACATTCTTAAGCTTAGAGCAAAATAATAAGCTTATTTAACTTCACAGGAAAAAGCAATTTTGAAAAAAATGGGACGTATAACACTTAACTCTTGGTTTTCTTGCGCATATATTTGTTTTTTTTGTTTTGTTTCTTTTAGCTTGCTTATGTGTTATATACATTCACACCATAAAGGAATGTTGAAAAATGTTTCAAGAGTGAATATATAGAGAGACAGAATATTTTTCGTGTTGTTCACAGTACGTAACTGATTGATTTGGCAGCGATGCGTATCGCTCCTTTGTTGGCATTTTTTGATGAAGTAAATTTCAGAAATAATTTAAGTATCGGTGTTTAACCTTAATTCTTGTAGTTGTTTATTTTGTATAGTCGCTTGGCGATAAGTATTAAAATATGAGTTCACATATATGCAAATAAATTGGGAAATGTTGCGCTTCACGGAAGGTAAATGGTTTGATTTCATGATTATGATTTATGTAGGAGCAGTTTTTTGCACTTTTATTTCGTTATTATCATAATAAGTGTGATTATTACGATCGTTTCGTATGCCTTAACCCAACGCCACAAGACGCTCAAAGCTGCCATGCTGGCTGCCGAGCGTCCACGCCTACGTCATTTCAGCAGCAAATGAGAGGCGGACATCGTAGCGAGCCCAACCTTATACCATGAGATATATCTAAAGACCTTAATTTTACATCTTTGGAATTTAACCTTAAGTATTAGGCAACACGAAGATAACTACTGTTTGTGTTCTGCTAGTTTTGTAGCGAAAGAAATTCAATCAAATCTCTGCAATAGTGGCGAATAGACGCAATTGTAATGTTGACAATCTGGTAGTGACGATTGCGACATCAAAGTAATGTCGCAGAAGAATGCCCACCGACCCTTTTACTGGCTTTATTTGTAGCCGATATTCCAGCCACACACCGCGACATTTGAAACGAGAGAGTGGTGTGTTTGTTTCTATTCTAATTTTTGATTGAATCACGATGTAATATATTGACAGTGAACATCTAATAATCCAAGTATAAAAGTATCCAGTTTTTTACGATCCAAAATGAGAAGACTACAAAAATAAGAATATGAGCAACATACAATGCGGCATAACAGTATCAGATTTTTTAAGGCTATCACTCACAACGGAGAGAAGATAGTCAAAAAACTTTATAGACGTTCTATAATATTAAAAAAACTTATTTGTGAACTGTAAAGAAGTGCAAATTTTTCATTTTGGTGATCTTTTACTGATAATTCCTAGGATGAATCCTCCATTGCCTATGATATATTGACCGACGTCTACGACGACTTAATAATAATAATAAAACAGTTTTTTTCTTTATTATCACGCTGGAGATTCATGTTTCATCACATTACCATCATCCAATCAAACCCGTAATCTGGCTGATGCACGTACTGTTCATCAAGCCGGGCAGCACTTATGACGAGAGCAACATTTAACGGCTACCGTCTAGCCATTTATTTGCGACTTCTGTAACAGCTTTATTTACTGAAGAAATCTGGCATCAATTATCGCTCGAGTAGCCCTAGCCTCGTCCCCATACCACCGACTCAAAAGAATTGATAAAGGTACTGGTGGTTTGGTGGTGGCAAAAGCACCCATCTAGTAAAAAGTGTTTTTCACGGTTTTTAAGAAGGTGTTAACAAAATTGCACCATTTTTTCATGCTTTATGTTTTCTGTAGTTTACTGATTGTGACCCAGAATATATGACAGTGCTGCCATTGTCTATCGCTTTAATTCTTAATACACATATCAGTAGCTGCCGAGAAATGTATTAAGTACAATTAGCCGTATGAAGGATTTCCACCAATAGGTGTTAACAAATCCGAGATGTACCGGTGAATTTGTTCCCGAATTTAGAGTAGTACGGACCATTGCCTGGAATCTCCCTTTGTGGTTGAGAGAGATGCGAATGACATCGTACTATTGTATTTCCAGATACTTTGGACAAAATTAAGAGTTTTCAGAAGTAAGTCTTTCAATCCAGTATTTATCTGTAGTTATTGAAGGGAAATAAGGACGTTATGATAGCAGGAATTAAAATGACCATTAGTTTCCTCATTAGCGAAACGCAAAGCGTGGAGTGCGCACATTCAATCTGTTTCCATTTAGTACGCCAAGTTTTGAAATTCATCCGCACGACTCCAATCTGGTTTTTTCTGTTCTATATTTACTACTCCAATGGAGTCTAAATAAACGGAAATTTCAGTCGACTGCCAGATTTGTCTCAGATAAAAGCTGTTTCCAGGCGTAACACGCGAGATTGCAATTCAGGGATAACTGCATATACAGTATATGACATATAGTGACCACATTGCAGGCCACTTCACCGACATTCAGGAATGGGCAATTTAGTAGTCCCATCATGTCCCAAGCATGTTCGATCGGGGAGAGGTCGACGTTCGCGGTCACCGAGCAACGGTGTCAACATTAGGGAGGTAGGCCTCGAATATGATCCCATTGCCGCAAGCCATTTGGCAACGGTCCAGATGGCCACTTCCGTACCTCTTCCGTATCAAAGCAGAATGAGTCGGATATCACATCTGTCTACCAACCAGAAGGAAAGTTACGTTCAGCATAATAACTATCGTCACATCAAAATAAGAAGAATGGTTTCCTTTGCTGGAATCTCGTTATCAGCTCCATGTAAATTACGTTGCTCTGTCCACGGGCAAAAAACATACATGTAGCACGTGCTTAAATAGTCACAACTTTGTGTTCTGAACACACCCTATCCATGCAACTATTATTATTCAGATTTTAAAACATTACCTATAATTCTGTAGTTCAGAAGTATGAATTATGGCACATATGATATATTGGATGCACAAGTTCATCCTGGATGTATTAAAACAAAGTATAAATAAAGTTCATGCACATTATGTGGGATTTCAAATATAATGAAATTCATATTATTACTCCAGAAACATAATATCGAAGTAATTCCTTTCCACCTCCGATTACTCTTAAGAGGAAAGCCATTGCAAAACAACTTCTTATATTTCCCATTAGGTGATGTAAATAAAAATTCGTCATTATCTTCAATATTTGTGATCCTAAAATGTCCAATATCAAACATTAGTTTCGTTTCGATTGCATTTTGTGAAGAATAATGTTTATCCTGTAATATTTGATTCCTTAACAGAATGTGTTTTAATATGGGCGCATCTCCAATGGATTTTCCTGGTATATTTACAATATTACTTACGCTTCTACAAAACTGGACTAAAATCCTTTAGGATTGATAAGAGACCACCTATTTTTTTAAAATTCATTTCATTTTACAGCATAAACCATTTGTATGTCAGACTTTCTCCAAACTCATTTTTTCGTGTACTCCATTGTACAATTGCAGTTAAGTTTTTGTCGCCGTATCTGTTCATTATGAACAACCGCGTTCAAACTGATTCTTTTAATTGATATGAGCTTTTTCCCATATGCTGGAACAGAATTATTTTTAAATTTCAATATTTAGATTCAAGATTCAAAGATATGTTGATCATAACCGAATATTCAGTGTAATCTTTCTTCTTTAATATCTCTCTTTATAAAAATTCGTTTGAAGAAAAGACGCCCAGAAGCGTTCATATTGAATAACGTTCTGTATACTAACGATAGCTTTGGAACTTAAAACTTTCCCTTTAAGGTAAGAGTCGATTTTTCTGACGGAAAGTAGATAAATAAGTAAATGTTTTTCTTACTGATCCAACTGAAACTAGCCAACTACAAATCAAAATTCACTTAAATAATCCTCTTTCCAGCAAATTGGTGAGTGTCCAGAAAATAGTATTCCGAGAGAGTAACGAATTAATTTTTAAAGGAGATATTCTGCTCTTTATAAAATATTATTACATAATGCATTAATATTATTTTTCCTCTACCTAATTTCAGTTACGATAGCACTAAGTTGTTTTTCGAAGTTATAAAGAATTGGTTTGCAGTTGTAAATTAAAAAAAAATATATATATTTTGAATTTGTTTCCTTAAGGGTTACCTTAAGTGTTATAGGTGTTCCATGTGCCGAAGGTTTCTGTTAAATGGGAGGAATCCCACTGAAAAGCAAAGAAGTTTTAAAAGTGAGTTCCTTATACCAGCTACTTTGAAATCCACGGAAAGGTGCTGCGAAACGTCGCGACGAAGAACGCAGGCCAAGACATTAGACGTTTTCATTACCGTCCGTCTATACTGTGATCCTAAGCGCCCGTCTGCAAATTGCGTTTGTAAACGTAACACTTACTGGATTGTCAAAGGTGACCGTATATAAATTGAAATGTAACTTACACATTGACTGGAAAGCAAGTGCCTTCTGTTGGGATTTTTTTGTCAATAAGTTAATTTTCCATACCATTCTATTTAATACTTGTTATTGAACCACAATATCAGCCTGGTAATATGGTCAGTTCAATTAGTTTACTTACGAGTTATTTCGGTAATATATAATGCTTTCCTTCCATCCATTAATAAACTAATACGTAAGTTAGCAGCGAACAAGAAATGTATACTGCAGTCTGAAGCAATTGTTCCATGAAGTCATGCAGCAAGAAAACCAGTGACCGCCCAAATGAAACTGCAATCGTTTTTTGTATCCATGAGAGTTGGCACCAATGGGCCACCACCCGAAATAATGGATAAACATCTAATTCCACAGGTTTTGAAGCTTAGAACAAGTGTTATCTGGAGTACAATGTCACTATTAACCCTGGTCTAGCAACATGAAATTTATTAAGTGTTATTACCCTGACAGGAGGAAAAGAGTGAGGCTAATAGTGAAAATAAAGCTTTTTCTGAAATTAATATTTAGAGTGCAATAATATCATTTAGAAGGAATATCAGATAACGTACATATAGCAGGGGTAAAAGATGAGATATAAGTGTCAGGGACTATTTTACTAATTTCTATAGTATCCACTCTTCTCATGTGAATAGATAAATGCATCTGATGACCTTAATGAGAATGAGGGATCACTTCTCATAATTCACCCCAGTGGAATGGATGTCATACAAAGAAGTGCAAGTATATGCAAACCATCATTTCCGGTGTATAGTGCAGGCACTGTGCCAGGGTACAAGCCCAAAACAATAACACGGTAAGTAACGAAGGCAAAAAGTAAAGGTGATTCACTTAATGCTAAGTAAGAACACCATGTGTTGTAATGTGGAAAAGAAGACGTGTAAAGACATATAAGATTCGATGCTTTTGTCCGTGTATTTAAAATTTACTTGTATTAAGACAGCTCAACGTAACGTACAGACCCGAGTACCATATTTTTTACAAAATATGGGCCAAATCAGATCAGTACTCCTGATATGGTTCATTAACATCCTATCAGAATTAGAATTTCCTTAACAGTCTTCCAGTCCTTCATTTATCAAGATTTCAACGGACTTCGTGTTCTTTAAGGACTGTACTAAGATGTCCAAAACAAGAAGGAAGCAAAAGCTACATGACATCTCCTTCGTCTAAGGTTTCGTTTAAGCGAGGTACTAAATATTTTCTTACTTTGCACCAACTTTACCGTTTTTGAAATCAGACACAATTAAGTTTTCACAAAATAAAAATATTTTTACTATGTTCATATATACTGTATGTATGTATGAAAGATAACTCGTCTCAAAATTGCCTTTTATAAAATCATTTTTCATTTCATGAATGTGAATATCTCCATTCCAATTTTATTTACTGGTTGTGTGCTGCTGAATAGCTCACTAAGTAACGGGCTGCGAGCACTCATTGAAGCTCGTACCTGTTATTCATGTAATGTTAGATTGCATAAGTATTTTCTAAATCGGAAACTTATCAAAGAAAGAAAAGAAAACTAGACAAGCTAATTTCAGAACATTTAAACAGCAATGCATATTCAATAAAATTGATCAATGAGATAATCCTTAAAACTTAAGGTTACGCTGGATGTACTTTATACACTGGCGTGCAAAAATTAAGGACGAGACGGTTTTTCGAATGTAACGTCGTGCAGAAGTGCTACACATAGACTCAAATCATACCATAAGATCCCCAAGATGTAAGATTATGGGACAAGTGAGCAAAACCGTCCAAACAAAGAATCCAAAGGATACAAAGGCACTTTATTGAAAAGGTAGTTTCGAGCACAACTGGACAGATGACAGAAACGTACATGTGACAGGCGGCTGCCAAGAAAAATCCAGTTTTTAGTAGGGAATATGATCACCCGTGACTGCTTTGCAGGATTTACAACGTCTGTCCATGCTGAGGATGAGGTTGTCAAGGAGCTGTTGAGGCATCCATCGTGGCTCATTCCTCTTGTAATGCCAATCGCTGCTGCGGAATCGTTGCTGGTGGGTGATGACATGCTCCCAAGCGTCTCCCTAGAAGGTCCCACACGTGTTCGATTAGATTTAGGTCCGGGGACCTTGCGGGCCAATCCATTCGTTGAATATCTTCACTCTCCAACTGCTCTGTGACAGCGACTGTACGATTATATAGGGTTGTCGGTACAATAGCGGATAACAGTGACTGAACTTCCTTGGAAGATGTTGAGGTCAGTATGGCTACCAAGCATGATGCCGCCCTAAACGAGAACTCCGCCACCTCCAAACTGGTCCCTTTCGATGATGTTGGAGGTGTGATTGCGTGTTCCCTCCTCTCTCCCGATGTGTATATGTCCAGAAAGGCACGTCAGACTAAATCGGCTCTCATCCGAAAAACGAACTCTACCCCATTGCTCATGTGTCCAGTTCTTGTGTTCCTGGCACCACAGAAACCGCCGTCTCCTATGAGCAGGCGTTAATGGCCCAAACCGTACTGGTCGTCGTGCAAGTAGACCACATTTTTGCAGCCTCCTGGCCACGGCGGAACAACGCGATACCGGACACCCAGTTATCTGTTGCATGTGCCTTGCGATTTATCCCTCTGTCTGCCGTCTGTCTCTTCACAACTGTTTAACAATATACCGGTCGTCCGCCACCGTGGTTGCTCGTGGACGACGTCTGCTAAACTCTCGGATAGCTGTTGCTGTTGTTTGAAATGCTCTCCAATCTCGTGAAGCGATGTTGTGAGTGATCCCGAACTCCTCGGTCACACTAGTCACACTTCGAATTTCTTCCAACTTCCCAATGACGCGACCTCGGGTAAAGTCATCCAGATGTCGTCTACTGGATTGCCTGTTAGCCATATCACACGGTGGCCGCACCTCGACGTTGTTGAAATCGATGTACACCGTGCAATAGATTTCACGAAATTGCTGACCATACACCGCCCGAGTGCTTTATAGCCTTCCGACCCCTCCCCCTACGTCATGCTGCATATATGCGCATGCCCTACCGTACCTTACCCTAGTCTATCTCCTGAGTGGTCTTTCTGTCCGTTCTGCCTGCTCTTCCGCTATTATGCTAATTTCTCATCTTCGTCCTTAATTTTTGCACACCAGTGTACAAATCGCAAACCATATTTTTATTAAACCAAACACGTGCACAACAGTAAAATTACACTGCCTGAAATTTAAAATACACTGGAGGAAAGTGAAAAAAGAACACCAAGAAGGAATTGGCGGACGATCATGAAATTTACATATGTTAATGGGGTCGAAATTACGTAGGTGTGATGTTAATTTCGGGACCAAGCGGTGACCGCTTACGCCACAGCACGGCATAATATGCAAATTATCGTCGGTGGTATTTAAGGAGTACGGCCAAGTGAATGTAATCAGTCGTCAGCGTACGGACACGTGGGAAGACCCTGAAGAAACTGCAATGCCTGGACATTGAAGACGTGTACAATTTCAGCAGATATCAGACTTTGAGCGAGGCCATCTAGTCTGACTCCGTGAGGCCGGGTGGTCGTGTCGTCTTATTGCGGAGCGAATTGGACGGGAAGTATCGGTGGTGGTACGATGGTGGCGTAGATGGTCCGAGGAACATTCCCACACTAGAAGACGTTGAACCGGGATTCACAGACAGACTGACGAGCGGACCGATCGAAGCATAAGAAGAGCGGCGTTGTCAAGCAGAACATCCACAGCGACGCAAATCCGAGCTGCCGTTGCACCTCAGGTGACTGTGCGAACAATCCGCAACCGTGTACTGGATGCAGGACTACGTGCACGGGTGCCTCTGGCATGTGTACCACTGACTCCAGCCCACCGTCAGGAACGGCTGCAGTGGTGTCACCAACGTCTGCACTGGAGAACGCAATGGCAGTCGGTCGAATTCAGCGATGAAAGCAGAATTTGCTTAAGAGCCTACGATGACCGTATGCGTGTTCGCACACACCCAGGGGAGTGTCTTCACCCTTCTTGCATGCGCCAGAGACACACAGGGCCTACACCTGGTCTCCTGGTGTGGGGAGTGATCAGCTATCACTCCCGTACACAACTAGTGTTTGTACCGGGTACGTTAAACAGCACCTCCTGCATTAACAACATCATTCAGCCCGTTGTTGTGCGATTTGTAAAGTCGGTCCATCGTGGTGTTTTCCAGCAAGATAACGCTCGCCTACACACGGCACGTGCAACTTAACATGCACTTCAGGGTGTGAGACAACTTCCATGGCATGCAAGTTAACCGGATTTTCCCCCATTGACCACGTGTGGGATTTTATGGGACAACGACTTATCCGGTCTCCACGGCCAGCCACGACCATCCCGATTTACGCGTCCAGGTTGAGAATGCTTGGAACTCAATATCCCAAACTTACATCCAACATCTGCGTCCCCAGATCTGAACGTGATAGAACACATTTGGGATGCCATGCAACGCGCTATCGAACACAATAATCCGAGACCTCGGAATACACCGGAATTGTGGATGCTCTGCAGGAAGTATGGAGTGCATTGCCTACAGCATATTTCCAGAAGCAAATGGAGTCTATGCCCTGTCGTATGCTTGCAGTCCTGCGCTCCCTTGGGGGACCTACCAAGTATTTGACTGGTGTACAGTCTTTCTGTCGCTCCAGTTTATATAATACCATGAAAGGGTTGAAACTTTAGATCCAGAAAATTCTGTCTTCATCAGCAGAAAAATCGAGCACAAACTATGGAACAAAACAAATATGTTTGCACACATATGTGAAATTACTTATAAACTTAAGGGACAAATGCTTTCTTTTAAACTCACATTTCATATTGCTATCATCTGACGCTAGTGCTTCAGCTGAGCAATTTCTGTATCACATGCAGATGAACTTTTGACTTCAGATTAACCTGCGAATTGACCTTCCACGACTGCTTTAAAAATGCCATGTGAAAACGAGAACTATCTAATAGAATCGTTCACTATTATTTAAATAATAAATTGTTGTTTTCGGTTTATCTTGAATATCTTAACACGCTATCACTAATAAAAAACATTATACCTATTCAGGTTTCCTAAGCCTTCCTAAAGCGCCAAGTGTTTGGACATTAGGAATTTAATTATTATATACACATGTGTTTACAAGCAGATATGAAACAAATGTAGAATCATGCAAACTTTAGCAAAATATTTACAAGAAAAAAGAATTACCATCGATAAATTAAGTTGTATGCTTTGAGAAATGGAGCACTTCGGAGAACCATTCCCACGTGAGGAGAAGATCAAATCAGCTGCATTCAGCTTTCAGCTCGGCATTTAGGAATGCTGTAGTCACGTGGCTTTTAAGTGTCCTGGTCTGTTCTATCACGTTGGCTGTAATAGCTGTCCAGATTAAACACACGCCATAGCAAGAAGTTTTCTAGTGGAAACTTTTGTTAAGACCGAAATGATCCTCCTTCCTGTGTAGGATGACAGCGAAAAGGCAGAAGTCCAACGCACGGAATGAAATGTAAACTTTGAGACTCAAATTTTGGTACATCTATTTGAATATATTTTTACAGCTTGTAATTACCGGAGAGGAGGCTATTCGTAAAGGGAGACTGGCACAACGAAAACGAATTAAAATTATTTAAAGTAATATATTTTCATTTATGCATATTTTCAAGTACATTTTGCTTTTGCGCGAGTGCAGTGTGTCTGCTTGCATCTCGTGTTGGGGTTGTTTTAGTCTCCAGCTTTGTACCTGTCGTGACGCTATCTTGGAGGTCCGTAATTCACAGCTGTGCAACAGGGCCATCAGCCGTGCACTACAAATGCTTCCAACTTATGGCGCTGCCATCAACAATTCGCTACCGTACCGTGAGCGACAGATTTCTGCCAGCAGTGACCCATTACTGCCAGCTGGTGGTCAGCAGTTTCCTCACACTTATCTTTTTGTTGTTCGAAGTAGAGATTGGCGTTGATCACCCGAACATCTGGAATAAATTTGTAATGGGTTATCCCCTCTAAATTCAACCAGACTCACAGCTTCAACTTGTGCTCCAAGGGCCCACGTTCGGCAACAGGTTCAGGAAACTGGCAAGGGCTTAACCACTGCCGTTGTGTGTTAGGATTACGGAAATAGACCCACCTTTCATCGCACGTAACAATTCTCTTGATGAAACGTACATCGCTTAGGTTTTCTAAGAGTTCCGTACACACTTCTGCTGAGCGGTTTGCTTCATCTGGCGTCAGTTCGTGAGGGACAATGCGTCAACTCCTGTAGACCTAGCCAAGTTCCTGAAGGTGACGAACTACGATGGTCTGTGATGTGCCCAGCTAATTTCCCAGCGCTGTTAGTTGATTTGCCTCTACGGCCTGGCGCACGCCCTACGGATCCATGGTTCGCGCTGACTTTGGCTGATTGTCGAGGTTTCTTACACCTGAGCAGGATTTCTTGAACTACCTGGTTGCAGTGCTGTAATCCACGAAGTTTTTCCCTTCCGCATGACCCATATTTCGTGTTGCTTAAGCAGTGTTATGGAGGAGTTCAAACTCGTAAAGGAAAGGTTCCCTAATTAGCCGTTTGTTACAGTTCATCTTTTAGGCTTTCCAACTACAAACACAACTACGGCAAGCAATGCTGTTCACTGCAAAGACTACCACTTTATATCCCTTTCGACCGACCACAGTGCCCTACATGAACTAATTTAAGCACGTGACATATCGACGTAGCACATGCGTTTATGCGAATATTGCAAAAATTTCGACTCCCTCTATGTAGTTTATAGTGCCAATTTTTGTTCCAGCGACGTTTCACAATGTCATGTCCTTTTTTTTTCTGAGAATACATTACATTTTTAGGTATGCACTTGAAATTAAAAGTTAAACAAAGCAGAATCCGTTTATATGATTTACAATGAAATCACATAAGCGCATTTTAAAATTCCATCCTGATGTCATTCAGAAAATAAGAAATAATAAAAATACAATTGCTAACTGTTGTTTGTGCACAGTACAAGTGTATACGGATGGTTGAAGTAAGCCACTTTTTCCAGTGAGACGCTACTTTGCTAGTAAACAGGAGGTGGGAATAGGTTTGTTAAAACATTTTAGGCCGTTCCTTGTGTTGAATGGCTGAGACAGCTTTACATGACTTCTGAGTATTAATCTATGTGCCCCCTTCGCCTCAGGTGGAAACAGATGCGGGGACTTCGGAGATCATCACCGAATTTCACTCTGTAGTAGATATCATGAGGTAACTTGATCTTAGGAGAAAAGGATTATTTTAGGATATTTTTTAAATGTTCGTCCATTACAAAACAGGTCAATGTCAGATGTCATCTTAATACGAAAACATTACAGTAATCCAAAAAGAGTTTTGTAGAGAAAGCACATGATATCGAATTATGGGACATAAATTTAATCCCAAACAAATGCTAATTATGATGCTGTTTATATATATATATATATATATATATATATATATATTGCAGGGAACAATTCCTTGAACACGATATTTTATGATTGTAATCACTAATATTCGGATATTTAACCGAAACTTTTATTTAGAATATTTAGACTTTCTGAGCATTAAAAGCATATTTGTACGTACATTGAATAAGTTTGCATTTGTCCTGAAAATATTCTAGAAAAGCCTCTGTGAGAACTGAACATTTTTTCTTAACTGTTGAAAGTATCGTTACTGCAGGATTGTCTTCTTTTTTGTTTTTAAGAAAGTTCGCTACACTTTGAAAATTTATTTTGACCGATTCTAACGCAAGAAATATACAGAGCTAATCTTCCAAATAACCATTTCCTTAAATTCTAGAAGATATGGAGCCTTTTTAAAGGCTTACAAAAGCTTTTTACGGTAGATCTTCAGTTTAAGAGCAAATTAAAATTTTTGAGATATTGTAATATAATTTATTTTACAAATAATTTACTGAAAGTAGTATTTTATAAAATACGGAACTGCACTTGGATATTAGAATGGGCGACAACTGTGCTACAAGATGAGGTGCATGAGTTACATAATGTCTAATACTGAGAACAATGTCTTATTTGAAGGTACTCCAGTAGTCAAACACGAAGTGTCGCAGTATTTGCAAAGCTATGTCGTAATTTTCCATAACTGTGACTGCCTTACGTGTGCAGTTATTTGTTTCTTGGTAGTAACAGTTTCACGCTGAAGTGCCAAAATTCGTAATTGAGCAAGGAGCGTCAAACTGTAATACAGAGGTGAAAACGCAAGTGGTGAAAAGTAGTTCGTGACAAATTTTGTTATTTGATCAGTTACCTGAATAAAAGAACAATGTTTTTTAGCATAGTACAAAATATTTATGCATAAACTCTTAATAACGCTGCTGAGGTTAAGAAACAGATTGAATTCATGTCCTGATCCCCGAGTTTGCGTGTGCCGGAAAAAAGCAGATGTTTTGTCAGCGGGCCAACTGATTCCTGGAATATTGTTTCAGAAAATGGGACTAAGCATCAATTTTCGGCTTTAAGTGATAAGTGGTCTTTTAAAAGAACTTTTTATTTCAGATTGGAATGAAAAATTGGGGCGCTTTGTGGTAACAAGAGAAACCTCAAACCTAACATGGGGACGATATGACGTTGGCGCTTTACTTCACCGGTAAACACACCCAAAAAGGCTATAAAGTTCCATCATATATGTACAATGATGCCTTCAACTGTCTACGCGTGGATTTCCTTTTTCATATAACTAATCGAAGATTTAATGGTGCTCTCTGCAGAACTCAGTGAGTACGAATGTCTGTGGTACATGTTTACTCCCAACATTGGGATCTACCTTTGGACCGTTTCGTGCTCTCTTGCTATTTATCCGAAAGAGGATTGACCGAATCAGGCGCGAATTCCCTGACTGTTTCGTGTGAGTGTTTGCACGTATGGAAGGCGTTCATTTTTATCCAAAACATTAAGCGCTTTATTTGGTCAGGTGTGTTCCTAACATAGCGGCATGGGTTTTTAAGAGGAGGGTACTCCGCAATCTGTAATACCTATTTTGTTCCCATAAGATTGCTTTCCCAATCGCTTTAGTTTACATTCCACCAAATAAAAGTGCCATTATAAATAGGTGTAGGTTGTAGTACATACGGTTTTGTGTTACTATTGACAGAAGACATGTGCAACATATATAAGACGAAGAAACGTGTAACGGGTCACAAATAGGAAATCACAATACAGATGAAGAAAGGAGGTCTGGGAGTTAGGCGATAAAAATGATGTCCTTCTTTCTAAGGGGAAATCTTTACTTGGACTCTTTATGGAGATCATAGTGGATTCCCAAATTAAATATGAGTTCGGTTCAATAACTCAATATGCAATTTATCCACCTATACATGATCAATTCTTTTCTATTATTGTTTATTTATGTCAAACATATGAATAAAATTATTGACGACAAGTTCACGGAAATTATGTCCGTAATAAAATTAGTAAATAATGTAATCACGTTAATAGACATATTCGAATCAGCAATACAGGGCATGATAATTCTCTCATAGTCGTACTGTTGTTAAAATTCTGCAGTTATTATTTTTAAAAGCAGAAGTACTTCCACTTGGACGGAATGTTTTCTTTGGCCCTCATAATAAAAGCAGGAAAAGTGCATGGCCAGCATTTCAAAAGGTTTTTAAAATGAAATGTCATATGTGCATTTCAGAATTCTTCATTCTGAAATGTGCATTATAAACCAATGGGCATTTCAGAATTCTTCATTTATGATACGTTGATGAAAACATTTTCTGCATTTTCAGCGGAAAGGAAGAACTTATGAAAACAAAAGAAAAAAGCAGAAACATTTTGCGACGTTGCTTTCAAGGGAAAATGCCGCCCCTAAACTATGAAATGTAGTCCTACGAAACCTCTAAAAGATATTCGCATTTCCGGAGTAGCCGAAGTGAGCAGATTCATTTTACTACACGCAAAAGTTCGTCTATTCTGCCATACGTGGGAAGGTCTCCGACAGGCTCAGTAGGAACAACTAAAACCTCATAGAATAAAAAAGTAGCATAATACTAATATAAACAAAACATGGATCACGCTTAGAACCAGCATCATCAGCCATCGGAAAGCTCAAAAGGATGGAGCGCAGAATAAAGCATAGTTAAGACCGTAAAGAACTCTATTTCCGAATGGAAAACCAATGGAAAACTATTTTGATAAAACACCATTCATTCGTACACAAGCTCTACTGCCAGAATACATGGCTTTTACGCTGTTAAAGAGATTCCCAGTAACACCATATTCATTCAATACCTTCCACAAAAGCGTCCTATTTACTCGGTCGATAGCTTTCTCTAAATCTATGAAGGCAGGAAAAATTTTCTTACCAACAGCCATATTCACTGGCGGGAAGTGAAAAAAGAACACCAAGAAGGAATTGGCGGACGATCATGAAATTTACATATGTTAATGGGGTCGAGTTTACGTAGGTGTGATGTTAATTTCGGGACCAACCGGTGACCGCTTACGCCACAGCACGGCATAATATGCAAATTATCGTCGGTGGTTTTTAAAGAATACGGCGAAGAGAATGTAATCAGTCGTCCGCGTACGGGCACGTGCAAAGACCCTGAAGAAGCTGCAATGCCTGTGCATGGACGACGTTTAGGATTTCAGCAGTTATCGGACTTTGAGCGAGGTCGCCTAGTCGGACTCCGTGAGGCAGGGTGGTCTTATCGTCGTACTGCGGAGCGAATTGGACGGGAAGTATCGGTGGTGTAACGATGGTGGCGTAGTTGGTCCGAGGAACATTCCCACACAAGAAGACGTGGAACAGGGAGTCACAGACAGACTGATGAGCGGACCGATCGACGCATAAGAAGAGAGACGTTGTCAAGCAAAACATCCACTGCGACGCAAATCCGAGCTGCCGTTGCACCTGAGGTGACTGTGCGAACAGTCCGCAACTGTCTACTGGATGCAGGACTACGTGCACGTGTGCCTCTGGAATGTGTACCTTAGACTCCAGCCCAGCGTCAGGAACGGCTGCAGTGGTTATCGCCATTGTCTGCACTGGAGGACGCAATGACGATCTGTCGTGTTCAGCGATGAAAGCAGATTCTGCTTGGGAGCCTCCGATGACCGTATGTCTGTTTGCAGACGCACAGGGTAGCGTCTCCACCCTTCTTGCATCCGTCAGCGACACACATGGTCTAAACCTGGTCTCCTGTTGTGGGGAGCGATCAGCTATCACTCCCGTACACAGCTAGTGTTTGTACCGGGAATGTTAAACAACATCTCCTACATCAACATCATTCAGCCCGTTGTTGTGCCATTTGTAAGTTCGGTCCATCGTGGTGTTTTCCAGCAAGATAACGCACGCCCACACACGGCACGTGCAACGCAACATGCACTTCAGGGTGTGAGACAACTTCCATGGCCTGCACGTTCACCGGATTTGTACCCCATTGAGCTCGTGTGGGATTTTATGGGACAACGACTTCTCTGGTCTCTACGTCCATCCATGACCATCCCCGATTTACGTGTCCAGGTTGAGGAGGCTTAGAACTCAATCCCCCAAACTTACATCCAACATCTGTACGACAGACTCCATGCCAGAATTGCACACTGTGACGCAGTTCATGGCGGTTCAACCTCGTACTAACCATGATAGATGGAGATGTAATTTTTCAGTTTACCAGCAAATACAGCTGTATTTTGCCGTAATGTTTTGATCACGTTAATCTCTGTACTCCGTTATTATGCTGTATAAATTTCGTTGGTATCAGACGTCTCGTGTTTGGTGTTCTTTATTCACTTTCCGCCAGTGTATTTTCAATCATCATGCGTAATGCAAAAATTCGGTTAGTGTAGCCTTTACCAGTCATAAAACCATTCTGAGCATCCCACTCTTTCTCTAATGTCAGACCTCGTACGTTTTTCAATAACTGCCTTAGCAAACACTTTTGGAACATACAACAGTTAAATTATCTTTTTATAAATAATTGATGGTATATGTGACAGGTAGAAGCTTCCAAATGAACTTTCTTATATGAAGGTAGGACAATTGAATGCGTACGAACCAATCGCTCTGAAGTTCTACAGAGAACTATCAAAGGCTTCTCATAACATACGTTATGTGAGTACAGAAATTAAAAGCGTACTGGATTAATATACTTTGCCACAAATTTCTATAACACTAGAAATTTACTCCTACGAAAAGTTATAACACAATATGACATAAGATATACCACATTAAAGTGTTATTAGGCAATTTTGATGTACATGTTTCAAACCGTTTGAATACAGCTAGTGATAAAACGCGATTGAAACATTCGGGAAAATATTCTTTTTTTTTTTTTTTTTTGGAATATTTTCCCGAATTTTTCAATCACGTTTTATGGTCTGTTGGTCTTAAATGTGCCACTTTAAAAATGAGATCCATTTCAATTGTTCCGATTTTCTTACCATATAATTACGTGTTTCGATTTTTCCAAATAGTGTGTTTGAATACTGCAATAATATTTCGAATTACGCTTTATTTCCCAGTGTAGCTGTGAAACGAAACTCGCTGTGTTGAAGAAAATCTGTTAATTTTTAATGTATTTTACATTAAACTCTCATATTTTGATAATAACATGAGTGTATTTAAATGCCTTATACTCTTGTTCCATATATTCTGTCATACATTTTTAAAAGTATTTTGGAGAGATGGTCCAAATCATCCGCTTTGTAACCTAATTCCATATACACTAAAACACAATTAAGTACTTAGAAAAACTTATTCCACCAGCCAAATATAGAAAGAAAATTTGAAACTTTAAGATTTATAAAAAAATTGAAATATATTATAGGCGATAATTCAAAATTTTATTGTTTAATAGTAGTGGTAGCAATCTTAACACCTTGAACAGCAAAATAAAGAAACAAAAGAAATATACGAAAAACCGGTTTAAAGATGAGGAAATCACACACTAAATGCATCGGCACAACAGTCTTCCAAAAAAATATCTGGAAGCATTTTATTTGGTGTAAACTGCATATACACGGTTTATTAGAATAATATGACCACATACCTAGCAGTGGGAATAACTACACTTGGCGTGGATGACAGCCGCGAGACGGTGTGGCATGGACACAATGAGGCCCAGGAAGATTTTCCCAGGTACACGTGACTATTTAGACTGCAGCAGAGCACGGAGGTCCCGGAGATGACGGGGTTGCTGGTCTCGACGTCGAACCTGTCGACCAAATTAGTTCTGTGAGTGCTCTATGAAATTGAATTCGGACGATTTTGCCTGCCAAGGGTGAACGGAGATATCGTTGTCGTGTTCCTGGAAACAACATTGTTCTGATGTTCGACACCATCGCCAACAGGGAAAACGTCCAAAATGAAGCGATTTATGTGCTCAGCAAGGATGGACACCTAGCTATTGGGGTTTAAGTATCCTTTCAATGGTACCAACTGTCTCAGGTTATGTAAGGAAAACATCCCCCAGATATACACACTGCCACCGCTGGCCTATACTTGAATAATAAGCGCGTCCGTGTGATGGTTCTCGTATGTCTGACACCGTATCTGCCACTTCCCGTCCTTTCTCTGGAGTTGAATAACTCGATTAGTCGGAGAAGGCAAACTTTTCCCACTCTTCCATTGTCCAATGATGTTAGTGCCATACGAACAGCATGCGTCGTTGCTGATGGACCTGGGTTAATATGGTCATCTTGACGCAGCGTCGGATCTGGAGACCCATGCGTACCAGGGATCGCTCTACTGTTACAACGGACACGTGCCTGAGTAGGCCAGGGTTCATTTCCGTAGTCAATTGCTGAACTGTTTGGCGTCGATTGTCCATTATCAGTCGTCGGAGGAGATGTTCTCTTCTAGAGTCGATGGCCTTGGTGACTCCACAGTTATGACGTCGGGAGGCACACGGAGGGGAAGTGGTCCATTCATAGTACACCCTTACTACAGCACCTCGCAAATATCCTACGACGTCTACTGTTTTTAACATGGTTCCACCCTTGGGGCGTAAGCCGATGATAATTCATTTGGGACATCCATCAAATCACTACCTCTGCCATTTTTGCTCAAGTTACGCACTATGACTCATCTGTTCCGAACGGCCGTTTATATCTATGTATGTTTGACCTTGTCACGTGCATTATGTGACGCACCTGAACGGTTACACTGTTATTCCGGGGATGGTCATATTATTCTGATAAGACTATGTATATCGTGTCACATATCTGAAAGTATGGGGACTCATTCTTCAAAGCTGTCACATTCTCTAATACTGTACTGCTTGGAAAAAAAGAAAATTGCACGCAAACATCACAGCCACGTCGTAGGTATCAGTCAGAGGGAAAATAATATAGGTGTGATGTGAATGATATTGCGATGCGAATAGCGTGGTCCACATTTCAAACACGGTAGATAATGAGCGTATGCCGGATAATGTAAAATCTCTCTAATTTGCCAATCCTAAATATAACAACCTCATCCTGACAAAGCTTCAACGCCGAGTGTTCCGCAGGTTGCCTTTCAATAGTGATGCATGGCTATGCATCGAATTTGAAAACTCATTACTCAGAGTATAGAAAGAAGCTTATTATTTTCGTTGTTTCATTTGTTAGTTATTACCTTTGCTATAAGAATTTCAACTTTGAGGGTAAACAACATATTTTGTTGTTAGTGTTTTTAGATTTGGAATCAAGTATCTGCATATACTTGCACAGTACCTGAAGAGACAGTACCTAATTTCATTCTTCAGGCACTTTCATAGTACCTGAAGAATGAAAGCAAACAGAGCCTCGGAATTGCACAGAACGATTTGATAGAAAAATTACTAGTGAAGAGTGATATTCGCGTTTTTTTTTTATTTTAAATAAAGAGTACACTAGAGTTTTGTTGCATTTTGTTTCACGAAAAATATTAATCTGTGCATCATTTGTTTTGAAATTACATAACTGCATGTCTAAGAAGCTCCCAATGCCTGCCCCAAATAATCAGGAACTTACCGTGTGGACAAAACTACCAGAGAAAGCAATTGTTTTAAACTCCTGCAGTTTTGTTTTCATCACGTTCCAAATCATCTACAGCTAAATTAAAAAAAACAACAACTGGAAAACAAAAACACAACTTTCTGTTTTCTTGCTACTGCCACAGAGACTAGTTTACCCGATCCAACAGGCATACATTCTACAAACCAACCAGATCATGAGAAAATTCCTGAATTTCCATGCTGGAGATGAATATCTAAGGATCTTACTTACCGGACGTGTGCGAGGAAGTTGGCAAGAGAAGTAAAAATGATAATGTAAAATTTAATCAGTTTATCAAATTTTTACCAAGAACAAGAGAAACAACTCCAAATCTATTTCGTAGAGAAAAAACATGCCATCACTACTATGGCAGCTGCAGCTCAGGTTCGATTAATCCCACTAAACCTAGATAAAATTCAATCCCTTCCTCAATCAATAAGAGTTTCAAATCCAATGAAATTTTGGGGAAGCAAAATTCTGACTGGTAAATATCCAAGCTCCTTAGCCTTGAAATTCTGTAAAATATTTCTTCCTACAATATTATAAAAAGGTCAGCTTTAAGAAGGAAAACCGAGGGGTTCTTCACTGAGATTCAAAATTGTATTGCTGAACATAGAAAAAACGGGTAACAAAACGAAATTTGCAGAAGATGGAAAGTGTAAAATATTTAGAAAATCAAATGAAACTGTGGATCACCTTTTTGTCACCGGCTAAAATATGTTCTACGAGAAACATCCAATTCAATATAATACTCCGATCAACCACAAAACATTCCGGAAAAGGTGCAATACGTATGGGATGAAAGAAAAAAATATGAAGGGAATTAAAAAATATATTCCTTAACGTGCATGATGACTATAATCGAACACAATTTTTTTCATAATTTACAACACGTAGAAGCTCAAATGAATTGTTTTCTTATGGTGTATTAATAGCTTCAGCTACATGCACAAGAATCGGAAACTACAAGCAAATATCAAACGACCAAAAAGAAATCATTCATTTTTTCTTACAATTATTTAAAACTCCATTTACAGTATCGAAAGTTTCTTCACTAACACAGATTCTAAGCGCATATTTATATTGTTTTCTAATATTTGAAAAACGTTTCAAAATACTTTCTTCGTGGTTTTTATTTTGTGGCGATTGAAATTATTTGTGAGGAAGTTCCCCAAATCTCTATTTTCTGGCCTGCTAATGACATGTACCAGTATCAAGTAAATGCAAGCATATTTGAAATACAACGGCAGTTGCAGCAAAGTCCGCAGTTTTATTCTCTGACGCAACGTTTCCCCGTGTATCTAAGTCAGTTTCACTCTGAACACCACACACACACACGCACACACACACACGCACACACACACACACACACACAATCGCACACTCACGCACATATACACACATACAGAGCAATTGCGAACTTGAAAATCAGGTCTGCGGAAAAACCTGTGGATTACCTTCCTTCCTTAGCATGTCATTCGTGTTCGATGATCCTGGTCCCCGACGAGTTTTTTAGTCATTCCGATATAATATCTTTTAGTAGCAGCAGATGGAGTTACGGTATGAACACCGGCCTTATTGGTTAACGGAGGCCACATCGAGTGTTACCTTTACATCGAGTGTTACCTTTCTTAGGGCATTTTCGATAATGTAAGGAAGGCCTAGAATATACGTTGTTGATCGAGACACAGGAGTTGAGTCAATGAATTGGTGCGTCTTCGGCGTATCGTGTTGTTGGCCTCTTTGAAGATGTTGAGTACATCTCTGTAGGAGTACCCTGTAAAAAATGCGAAACGCCAACGAATCTGATCATAATTACTTATTTGAAGTATGCATTTGCAAGTATTAAAGACTAGTCAGAAATAGCAAATTTTCTGTTGTTTGAATCACAAAATACACCGCACATGGGATAATAAAGTATTGTGAACAATTTTAATTGAGGTAAATAATTAAACTTGACGAAAACCTTTCATTTAGCCGAAAATTAATCAAAAATTACCAGTATTTTAAGCAAAACAAAAATCATTTATAAAATGCGTTCTTTCTTACGAGTTTACACATACTTTTATAAACAGCATTAATGCAGAAGGTGAAATAAATCTCGCCACAGACAAGAAACTTGGGAAGCTATGTCGATTATTTTGGTAAAAGCAGACTGTGGCTAATTTTGTGTAGCTATTCCATGATATCTCTCTATTCTAAAAAAAGTAACTTCCGTCGCTGCTGCTGTTTAGAAATTTCCCGACACTCTTGTTTTCCTAACTCGCACCGCAAAATGAATTGAACACAAAAATATGAAATTTACATCGTTTGTATAGAATTGTTTGGAGAACACGCTAAAATAAACCGTTTCTCGATTCTAGCTATACTTCGATAGGTATTGTATTTCAAAGTTAAAGTAAGCAAAAAAGTGCTATCAGGTCGCGTTCCAGACCCACTAACAGAAACAGAACCACGAAACATGGTAGGCATGTAGTGTCATGACAAAATTTTGTACCTCGTCGCCTTTTTTTGAATTTCGATTTAGTTTACGAGATATTAAATTTCTAAATTTCACAAAATTCTCTATTTCGCAAAGGGATCCATTTAAAAAACGGATATACATTGAAGAGCAATTGAATTACAGACATCTGGTGTTATGCAGATGTGACGCAGTAGGCGGCGCTAAAAACGGAAACGGCATGACGTATGCAGCGATCCGACAATGTAAGGAGTGATGCGAAGGGAATCAGTAAGAGTCGGACGCGTATGTGTAAGACGAAGGATCTAAGCTCATTTGATCGCGGGCAAACTGTCGGGGCCCTACGAATGGATCAGTCCATTTTGGAAGTCGTGCAGGCACTTTAAATTTCACAAGCCACTGTTTCACGAGGGCACCGTGAGTACATCGAATCCGGTAAAACCATCCCTGCAAGGGCCAACAGCCATAGACAACAGCGTGTGAATGTGCGGGGTTATCGTCGGCTAGCTCGCATTGTAACAGCGGATAGACGGGCCACAGTGCAAGAAATCACTCGGCAATTTAACGCTGGTGCACAAAAACGTTTAAACAGCCACACTATCCAGAACCACCCAGCAAAAACAGTATTGCTGGCCCAGCACTATGTTGCCGTTGCCGAACAGTCAATAAAATGTCAGGGCGGCCAACAGAAGGGCCAGCAGTTCAGGCCAACAGTTGGCACCCGATCAGTTGTCATATGCCACAACAGGGCCATCAGTGGTCCATCACAGGCAGTAGGTGCCACAAGTGGCCCTTAAGTGGCCCTGCAAGTACTTGACAGAAATGATGGCTAGCCTAATGTGGTCCGTTAGTGGCAGCCAGCAACCACGTGACGTAACTGGTGGCTTGCCGAATCTTGTCCGCCGATTTCCCAGTAGTAGCAATAATAATAATAATAAATAAACAAGGATAACCACAGTTTCCTAAAGCTACAATTTTTTCTACCCTTACGAAGCTTCTGAATTAAAGCACTGCGGTGGGGACATTTTCTCGACCGACCGGATAATCGCCGTTTGCATCTGACTAGATTCGATCCTGAGCCGTTTACGTGGAAGCCGCGCTCGCTACCGACCGGGCTAATTCACAACGATCGGGTTCGTGCTGGAAGCTACCTGTTTGGTATGCAATTTGTAATCGAATGCTTCCCTCTTTCATTTTATAATATTGCAAGGTATTTTTCATAAAAGTCAGTTTCATATAATTATTAAATTAATTTTTTCAACGTAACGATAGTTTTTTTTTTACCTTAAGGGAACTTCACTTATTTTCAAGGCGTATACATACTTAGAGTCGCTTTCCAAAGTTTTGTACTGTCCTTGCCGTCTTGAAAAGAGATTGTTGAATAAATATATATTTACTCGGGTTCATGTTACATTCTGTTACATTTTTAACCTTCTGCCTTTCCTTTCCGTCGTCGGAAGCTACATTTGTTTTAAAGAGTAAAATATATTTTATTTTACTTCTCGTTATTTTTAGAAGCGAATTCCTCCCAGTCTTGTGTATTCAACCCATGGATGAGTACACCACATAGCGTTGCTTTTTTTTTTCTTTCAAATAATTAATAAATTTTGTACGCGAATAATTCTTTTTTTCCCGAACAAACGCTATTTTAATGGTTTTCCAGGATATGTGTTTCAAGCGGTTTCAAATTTTTTCTTGTTATTCATCCACCCACTCCATTCCATGAATTGTTATTCATGGGAATTCCATTCCATGAATTGTTATTCATGGGAATGGAGTGGGTGTATTTCATGGCTGTAATCTAGTATTTCACGGCTTAATCTGATATCTTCGTCGACGTAAAATTTCATTAGGAAATTAATTCTCCTCACCACATATGGATTTTTTCTTAACATCCACTAAAATAACACGATGGCGATAGCGTCGTCTTCAACTAACTGGTACCATGAGAGACACAGCAAGTGTTGCTTCTGCGCATGCGCAGTCCCGATGCTTCCACCTGCTGTTGGGGTTGCATTGGTGTCCAGCAACGGGCCACTAGTGGCACTTGCTTGGAAGCCCACAATTCACGGCGATGCTGCATGGCTTTCAAAGGCTCGCCAACTGATAGCGCTGCCACCAACGGACCACTACAGGGCCGTGAGCGGCAGATTTCAGCCAGCAGTGACCCATCACTGCCAGATGATGGCCAGCAATTTCCCAGCACTTGTGTTTTTGCTGGGCATCTCCTCGCTATGGGTTACAGAAGCCATCGTCCCACGAGGGTACCGCTGCTGACCGCACATCACAGGGTGCAAATATTAGCATGGGCGCGCGAACATCGCCACTGGGCCCTCGACATGTGGAAAAATGTTGGCTGGACTGATGAGTCGAGATTCACGTTGGTACATGCGGATGGCATGATACGAGTACGGCGCAAGCTACACGAAGCGCTGGATCCTTCTTGCCAGCAGGGTACTCTTCAAGCTGGTGGGTGTGGCATTCTCATCTATGGACTGTTTACGTGGACTGAAATGGGACCTGTGGTACGTGTGGCATCGTCCCTCAAAGGTCAATGTTACCGGGCTATCCTGGACGACCATTTGCTCCCGTTTGTGCATACTAAACGTCATACTGGAGATCTCATCCTGCAACAAGACAATGCACCGTGCCACCGCTCCCGAATTGTATCCGAATGGTTGAATGAGCACTCCACCGACATGACCTCGCTTCCTTGGCCAGCTAGGTCATATGACCTCAATCCCATCGAGAACATCTAGGATGCTATCGAGAGAGATGTTCGGGGCTCTGACCCTCCTCCATCAAATCTTCGTGAACTGTGGGAGCTTGTTCAGGGGTTGTGGATCCGTATGGCTTCCCAACTCTTCCGGTGTCTTGTCGAGTTCATGCCGAGACGAATCGCCGCCGTCATCAGGATGAAAGGTGGTGCAACAAGTTACTAGACATGTATCTCTAATTCAATTGCTCTTCAGTTTGTGGCAAACTATAAATCATAACGCATTGCAATTTTTACATCATAAACTTACAACTATCATCCGTTTTTTGAAAAAAAATAAGAAAAAGTCATTTTCTGATTTTCAAGAATTTTTTAAAGCCGCAAGGGTAAGAAACGAACGGCTTGTTTGTCTTCCCGATAACCACAGAGGAACGTTCTGGTCCCACGACCTTCTGCCATGGTGACGAAGAGAATTTGTTATGAATATGTTTTGTTGGTAAAGCTATCTCAGTTGTTTATGGTGGACGTCAAGTAATTTTGCTTCCTATACTTCCAATGGAAAGAGTTATGTACACATTTTCTTCACAATTAATGCGTTCCAAAGGAGAAAATTTCAACATCGATTAAAATAGCTTCATTTTATAACTTGAAATATTTAATATTTTCTAAAACATACCCATAATTCAGCAATCCAACATTTGTTTGTCTACTGACGTCATCAAAGTATAGGTCGCGCCATCTTTTTTATGAACAATTAATGCTTTCCCAAGGATGAAAATTTGAACATTGAATAAAATAGCTTCATTTTATAACTTGGAAATACTTAGTATTTTTTAAAACATAACCGTAATTATGCAATCCAACAATTGTTTGTCTACTGATGTCATCAAAGTACAGGTCGCGCCATCTTTTTTGTGGTTCCAACACCATCAGAGGAAAAATTATTGATTTTTTATATAATTATGGTTATGTTTTAGAAAATATTTAGTATTCCCAGTTATAATATCAAGTTATTTGAATCGATGTTCAAATTTTCATCCTTGGGAACACAATAATTGTGAAGGAAATGTGTACAACAGTTTTTCCATTGGAATTATAGGAAGCAAAATTACTTGACGTCAGGGCAGTTTGGGTACCCCATCAACTCACAGTTAAACAGAAAGCAAATCGCATGAGGGCGTTCCCTTTCCCGCTTGTACGTGACCAGGTGGAACCGTTTTGTTGCTGCATGTTGTCAGAAGGCAAGAAATGGGTCCTGTTCGATATTATTAGTTCTCGGAAAAGTGTAGTTGGGCTCGAGACAGAAGCCCATTCCGATCCTCAAAGCCGGCTGAAATCCACGTAAGGTCCTCCTATCTGTTTTGTACGATATGCCGGGTTTCGTGTTTTTTGAGCTTATGACGAACAACACCACTATCACTGCCGATGTGTACTGCCCTCATCTTGACGATCTGCACCAATTGCTCACACCAAAATGACCTGCACTCCTAACAGCTGGGTAAGGTGTCAGAAAATGTAAGACCTATGCTCGGAGCTGCTTCAAAACTCAGTCTATTCTAGGAACATTTGCCAAGTGACTACCACCTATTCCGGTTGTTGGAGTATTTCTTCAAAGGACAGCGGTTCACGAACCGGAATGTTGTCGAACAGGCATGTATTCATGTCTTTGCGCGCAAACTGCCACAGTTTTAAAAATAAGTTATTCAGCAGCTACCGAGCGGAAAGGAGGACGTCGTGGGAAAAAAAGCAATGTTATGAATTAAAACAACTTTGGGATGTACATCTGTATACATTATGTGTATAATGCCAGAAATTAAGAAAGGTATTTAACTTAGACAAAAACTGCATAATATTGATTGAAAACTAATTACAAAAATATGTGTTACGTTCCTGTTTAACAAAAGCTACCATCTGAAAATGTAACACCTACAAAAATCGGAATGTCCAAGAAAGACAATGAAAAATCTTACATGAGAAGTAAGGAATATAATATAAAATTATGGAACTACGATATGTTAAAAACACAGTGTTTCTTAGGAACATACGGAATCCGATTTATTATAGTTTCTAGCATGTTTGTATATAATACGCTTTATGAGCAATTAAAACTTTAGTTACTTTTTTTTCTCTTTGTGTTTTTAATTGCTAGGACTTTCAAATAAATATCGTTGTTAAATTTTTTAAAAGAACTGCAGAAATCCCTGGCTGGAACAGAACCTATACACCGTTTTAGGAAGAAACAGATTCAGAATTGAAGTAAATATACAAAACCTGCCTTCTTGTCGCAAAAAGAAAGAGAGAGAGAGAGAGTCGAATCGTCGATGAAAATCTCTACAAAGCTCTTTCAGAATTCTTTTCGTGTCACTTCAGAGAACTGTGCTTAAAAATTCATCATTTCATCTCTGAGGTAGTTTTCTCTTGAGTCGTTTGCTCGCCTTTGCAATCGAGTCTATAATTTCAGTGTCGAAAATTGGTCTTTTGTTCTGGGAGTATCTCAATTGTCTCACCTGTGAATTCTTTTTCGAACCATTCTAGGTTATATCAAACAATAATCTCTGCTTACTTCATTAAGTAGTCCGCATCATCTGTGTATTATTTTATTTAAGGTTTATATCATTCCTTCATAACAAAGAACTGAAATAATACACAGATAAAAATATACTTGAATAATGCCTATATATGAAAACACTAGCGCTCGATTTATGTCCTAGGTGCAGATGCTTACTAATACATTTTCTAAATATACTCGTTATAAAAACGTCTCTCTTTTTATGTTTAAGGATTTTGTGACAGATCTTCAAGGATGCTTTATTTCCTAAAACAAAAGCAGTCAAATGTTTCGGTTTATTATTTTTTAACATAATTTTAGTGTGAAATTTTTTGTATACTTCATTAAAGTTCAAGGTCTGTAGAAACACGATTTTCAACAGGATTTTGATTGCCCAAAGAATACAGTTTGCCTAATACAGTGAAGTGTATCTGTTTACCGTTTTTTTTATGAAGATATCTTTAAAGTTAAAATACGGTCATAAATCCTGCCTAGTTTAGCTTAAGCAGATGAAATTTCATGCGCATGTTTACGCTGTATATCTTCACATCGATGCAACGCAAGCCACTGAGTAACTCGGTCTTCCCCCTGGTGACGGATTGATCAATGCACTGGCTTATGTCCCTTCGTCCAAGTGAGTCTGGGTTCGTATTCCGGTCAGGCATGAATGTCGTGTTTGTCTTACGGCACCGGCTCTCTCTCTCTTTCTGGAACCAGTGGACTTAAAGTAGAACGAGGAATTGGTTAAACCCGTTTAGTTGTTTACGGTGGTCGTTAAACACTCAAACAAAAACAGAGAAAAAATAACTCAGTCTCTACGGTGGAAGTGCACATAGGGGAGAAACAGAAGTTTTTATATGAGCTGTGCGCATCTTGCAGAAACGCAGCAGATCGTTTAACAAAAGACAAATAATGTAATGCCATAGTTTTTTGGCTATTTTACTTATCAGTAAAGGTTTTCTTAATATAGTGAAGTGTATATATTTTACTTTTCAGAAAAAGCAGAATATTCAGCATATTCTTCTAGAGAAGCATATTCTACTTTTTGCTCAATTTTTCCTTCGAAAAGAACGGTTCTTAAAATATACTTGTTTACTGAAAAACCCCACTATCCTTTTATTCACGACCTTTATAATTTTAAGACTAAAAGTCGGCAAATTCCAGCCAAGAGAACACACAAATAATTAAATAAACTATGAAAAGTTAGCAACATTTATGTGCAATTACAAAATATTTTTCGTCGTGCGAAAGCAAATTTGTCCGATATCACGAGTTTTCTAAGAAATTCACAAAACCCTATCTCTACCATGGAAATATATTTTAGAATTAACTTAGTAGTATTTTATATGGTTTGCGCTCCCACACGAAAATATACAAGAGAATCTGAAAATTGTTAAACATCTTAGACAAGGTGACTTGATACTCCGCAACAATGAGCTTTATTCATCAATACGAAAGGAATTATATTCTTGCAAAAAGGTCCTTTGTTGGCCACATACAGTGGAAAAAAGTATGTATATTGCAAAATATATATATTCTTTTTTTCGCGTCGTGTGCAGGAAGTTTTCAGGTAATAGTTTTAATATTACTTTCCCAAAGAATATGAAGTATTTTGGTAAGTATCAAGGCAGGTCTTAATATTACTATGGTCATTATTCATGTATAATTTAAATCACTAAAAATCGCGTCTCCGAAAACTGGAAGTGTAATAAGTTTTATTTCAGTATATGTATGTATGTATATATATATATATATACATACATACATATATATATATATATATATATATATATAGGAGAAACGACTCAAAACAAGCGGAATAAATCCATGTTTAGGGCGCGTTACGTTTCAATTTCTACAGTTTGCTCTGTAAACTGCCACTAGATGGCGACACATGAGTTGATGAGCCGTCAATATAGATTTGTGTAGTCAGATGCTGACTGGTAAACCACACACAGCGCTGTGAATTGTTGGCATTGCAGCGTAAAGCGAACTCAGTCGGTTAGTTATCGAGAGATTTAAGACTGAATCTCAGCGGTGTCGGATGAACAATTTTTCAGTTGCTATGCGTTGTTTATAAAATAACGTGGACTGAGCGATGACATCGTCTATTTAAAATGTATTAGTTGAACAATACGTGAGAAATACCAGATGCAATGTTACCAGGAATTGCGAAGAAAATATTTAAGTATAAATAAAGCTTATCGTCGTAAGACACCACTTGCATGTTTTCGCAAAGACCGACGATATTAAACTGGTATCTGTAAAACAAATATTTAATTTACCGGGCTTGCGCTTCTAAGAGACGAAATTTCACCATAAAAGAAAACACACACCGAACAAAATTATGTTGTTAAAGATCGGAAATAAAATTATAAAGTCTTGGATTTTCAGGTTTATGTTCTTCCCTCACTTTGAATGAAACACCACATATTTATTTTTTAGACCAACTTTTCCGTGCTCAGAGTAAAAACTGAAATGATGTGTTCAATACGTTCCCTCTTTAAGTCGTATGCTAAGACCGTGTTGGATCTCACAGTATTATACTTCCACAAGGCATGATGCCTGATATAAAGAGCAGCATTTATTGAGTAATGCTAATTAATTACGAGGAAGAATTGCAAATTTCCGGAAGTATTAAATTTTAAATTTTGAATATTGTCATATATTTCACACATATTTATTTTTTAAGAATTTTTTTGTTTCAGAACAGGGTAAAAAATTTTAAATTTTGGCAGACAGTGGTAGCGTGTAAGAAGAAACTATTAAGTTGTAAAAAAGCATTTCTTTTAAGTGAACTTTTTTGTCTTGAATTCTATTTATTTTGATGCTAAAAATAGTCTTCAGATATTTCTCCCAATATGTTTAAGAAGGTGTTGTATATATCCTGAACTGTGTCCATAACGTCACACAAAGTTCACGTAACAATATGTAAATATTAGTATTACTTTCCGAAATCAAATTTTTGTATTTAATTTGTTTTAGTTCACAGTTTGTTGCGCAACATCTCCCCAGAAAACTTTAAACTACTTCGCCCTAAAGCGGGTAACATTCCCGTTTCCAACATTTTCCCGTCGAACGTATTGTCGGTACACCACGGAATTCAATGAAATTCGACGTTACTTCAGCTAAAAAATTGTTGCTTCGCAATCCGAAGGAATACCAGCATTATACAAATTACAACATTTGCATGCTTCTGTGAGGCGATAACAATCCTTTGGGATCCAATAATCGCTCTAGGTCTCAAATACCATACTCTATCACATATGAATCAAAGAATTGGTGGAAAAAGTGTTCTGAAAATATATTTGTCAAATTTATAGGTTTCAAATTTCATAAGGAAATATTACATGCTGAAGAACGAACTAAAATAATTAATTTCTTAAATAATACCACTGAAAATAATGTTCGGGTACGCCCTGGAATTTGTTAAAATATAACACCCTTATTTTCTCTGATTAAGACACTCTTCCTCAGAAAAACGTTTTTCTTTTTGCTTGTTTGTGGTTTCACGAAATCATGAGCAACCCAAGGGGATATAAACATTCGCATGTACCAAATTTAACGTCCTGGTTCAAGAAAAGGCAGACAGCCAATGCCGAAGCACAACCCATCGTCCATGTCTCACCTGAATTCTAACCCGATTCATCTCGCGGGAAATGTAATAATCCAGACTAAGACCACCTTGCCACTGGTCCGCTTTAGCTTAAATTAGGGCGTAATTCTTTCGGAATTAAACTTTTCATTGATTTTGTTTAAAAACAAAAAATATTCAGCTTATGCTAATACACGTTATCGCATTCAAGAGGACATTTGTCTCGTTATGTTTCAGAGCGATTTTGATTACCATCGTGACTTTCTTCTTAGAAACGTAATACTTCTAGGATTATAATGCATTTTTCTTCGGTAGTGGTGTGGTTTGAGGCTACTGATGTTGATGCGTCTCCCTATCAAATCCTGAAGAACAGTGACTTGTTTGTCCAATGACGGCATCTGTGTCCCTTCCATGGAGACACTGGCCCAAACTAAGGAGGAGCCACTGTTTATAACCTTTGTGACATACTACAGAGGTAAAGCACGTGTTAAGACGACAAATCTGCAAAGATAAATTCCGTCGCTGTTGTTTGTCGGTTAGAACAACTGGATCATGGATAGGAGGCGAGGATTCGAAATCCATAACCTAAACATTTTAGAATACCAAAATTTCAGAGGTTTTAACGTGGGTAATTGAAAACACACATCCGTCGTAAAAACTAAGAAATTTCGAAATGCTTCCGTTTCCCAAGTTTTTATGTCCCTTTTCGAAATGCACTAAGCCTTGCTGCAAGCAAATGCGATAAAAATTTACCGCAAAATCCTCTTATTTGAAAAGGGGCAATAGAAGTACCTATGCCAAGCTTGACTTGCCTCAAAACTTGCGAAAATTAAATACAAATTACATAGAAATTTAAAGTCTTGGTTAGAAATTTTATTATTTAGAAATATTCCAAATATTTCACAACACCTGTAAGCAGAAGATATAAAAATATACACCTTTAAAGACATTAAAGCGTTTAAAAAGTGCGAGTATATATCATCATCATCATTGTCAACCATTATCAATCCACTGCTGGACGAAGGTCTCCCCAAATTTCCTCCACAACGGTCTGTCTTGTGCCAGTCTCCTCCATGTCACCCCAGCATACTTTCGAATTTCATCCACCCATCTCCCATGTGGTCTTCTTCTGGGTCTTTTCCTGTCCCTTGGAATCCAATCTAAAATTTCGGCTGTCCATCGATGATCTGTCCTTCTGGCAGTATGTCCAGCCCATTGCCATTTCAGGGATTTAACTCTGATCATGATGTCTTCCACTCTTGTCATTTTTCGGATCCACAAGTTCCTCTTCTTATCTCTCCTGGTTACACCAAGTATGCACCTCTCCATGCTTCTTTGAGTTGTCTGCAGCCTTTGTATGTCTCTTTTAGTTAAGGTCCACGTCTCTGCACCATACGTAAGCACTGGAAGGATGCATTGATCAAACACTTTTCTTTTAAGACATAATGGCATATTGCTCTTGAAAATTATGCTGTTTCTTCCAAAAGCTCTCCAGGCAAGTTTTGTACGCCGATTAATTTCTTCATCAATGTGACCCTTCACTTGATATCTGCTGTCCAAGATAAACGTACGTGTCTGTTATCTCCAGCTTTTCTCCATCAATCGATAAATCTTCATTTCTTGTAAAAGCATTGAACATCACTTTTGTCTTCTGAAAGTTCATTTTTAATCCCACTTCGTTACTCTTGTCAGCAAGTTCCTGGATCATACTCTACAGCTCTGATGGGCTAGTTGCAAAAATGACTACGTCATCAGCAAAACGAAGGTGGGTTAGATAATCTCCATTAATCTTTATCCCCTTGTTTTCCCAGCTCAGTGACTGAAAAACACCCTCCAATGTGACATTAAAGAGCTTCGGAGATATGGTGTCACCTTGTCTCACTCCCTTTCCAATTTTTATGTGTGTTGTATTTTCAAACAGCCGAATATTTGCACTTGCATTTTCATAGATGTTATTAATAATATTAATGTATGCATCTTCAATACCGCAGGTTTTCAGAGCCATTGTAACTGCTGATGGTTTCACTGAATCAAAGGCTTTTTCATAATCGATAAAAGCCATGCACAATGGAAGTTCATATTCCCTCGCTCTTTCAATTAGTTCTCTCAGCACATGGATATGATCTATTGTGCTGTAGCCACTCCTGAATCCAGCTTGTTCTCTCGGTTGAGCCATGTCCAGTGTTACCTTCAAGCGGTGTGAAAGAACTTTAGTGAAGATTTTATAAACTACTGATAGGAGGCTGATAGGTCTATAGTTTCCGAGATCCTCAATGTCACCTTTCTTATGTAGCAGGATCATTGTAGCGGTGTCCCAATCCTCAGGAATCTTTCCTTCATTAAGGCATCGAGTGAAAATTTGGGCGAGTACTGTTTCGATTTCTCCACTTGCTTCTTGTATGATGTCTACAATAATTCCATCTTCTCCTGGAGCTTTTCCTCGCTTCATGTTCTTGATTGCATGTGCAACTTCTGCTGGAAAGACTGGAGGAACTCTGGTACTGGTATCTTTCATGATGTCTGGATTGCATGTATCATCCCTTTCATATAATTTGGAGTAAAAATCTTTCACTCTTGTCAAAATTTCGCCTCTATTTCTTGTTACAGAACCATCTTCTTTTCTCAGTGCCATAATCTGTTTTCTTCCCTTACTGAGATGTCCCTTTGCTATCTTTAGGCTTTGGTTGTTTTCAATTGCTTTCCTCACTAGTTCACAGTTGAATTTTCTTACGTCTTCAGTGATACTTTTTCGTACTGTCTTGCATAGCTCTATATATTCCACTTTGGAAGTCTCATCTTCTTTAGTTGTCCTCATCTCTCTTCTTTTTGCATCAACATTTTCGTTTTTCCTGATAATTTATTTACATGCAACTTGTTCTTAGACCCAGCTAATTTTGTTGCTGTTTCAATAAGAGCTTTGGTTACTTTTCTGTTAACTTCAGAGATGTCCACTTCTTCCGATGTTAGGCCTTCTAAAGCAGAGAACCTGTTCTTCAGTTCCAACTTGGAAGGTATTATGGTGTTTTTTAAGGTTGGTTATGTCAATAGATTTTGTTTGTCTTATGAGCTTGCCACGTTCAAGTTTAGTGTTGAGGTGCATCTTACATCTCACCAATCTATGGTCACTACCTGTGTTGAACTTGTTTAGCACACTGCAGTCTTCTATGACGAATTTTTTGTTACACATAATAAAATCAATTTCACTTGTCGTCCCATTTGGATGTCTCCAAATATATATATATATATATATATATGGGATGTAAGGTCAGGTGATGCGTAACACCACAGCCTCTCCTTGACAAATGTCAACCCCGCCTTCTCGTGGTGCATCCTGTTCCCACTAAAGGGGCTCTGTCGACCGCCCATAGCGGTATAACTATACCATCGGGATTAGAGGAAATTCTATCCCACACTCACCAACCCGCTTGGCCAGCGTGGTGAGTTATGGCCAAACCCCTCCAAAATGATTCCACAACTTAAATCTTGGCCCTCAGTCTCCGGCAGCTGGAATGTACCTGGCCAAGGCAGCGGCCAGTGCGACATGAAGGCAGAGGGTGCTAAGAATCCCCGGAGGACCGGACTAGGCTGCCATCTGATGCTGACCTTGGCTACTTACAATGGACGCTCCCTATCTTCTGATTCAAGGCTTCTTGAATTGGAAGAGGAACTACAAAGGATCAAGTGGGACATCGTGGGGCTAAGTGAGGTAAGGAGAAAAGGAGAAGATCTCATCGAACTGAAAAGTGGACATCTCTTCTACTATCGTGGGACAGATACTGGCAGAACTAGTGGTGTTGGATTTATAATAAACAAGAAACTGAAGGATAAAGTTGTAGACCTTGAAAGTTCCTCTGACAGAGCTGCACGACTTGTTATCCAACTCTCGAAAAGATACCAGGCTCAGATTATTCAAACTTATGCACCCACCACAAGTCATCCTGAAGAAGAAATTGAAGAATTTTATGAGGAAATTTGTCATCTAAATAATAAAGGTAAGCAGCACTTGAAAATAATTATGGGAGATTTCAATGCAAAAATAGGGCAACGGCAACAGAATGAAACTTCAGTAGGTAAAGTCGGTCAGGGCAACAGAAATCAGCGTGGAAATACTCTCGTTGAGTTTGCAGAGGCAGAAGGGTTTTTCATCTTGAACTCCTTCTTCAAGAAAAAGCCACACAGGAAATGGACATGGAGACATCCAAATGGGACGACAAGTGAAATTGATTTTATTATGTGTAACAAAAAATTCCTCATAGAAGACTGCAGTGTGCTAAACAAGTTCAACACAGGTAGTGACCATAGATTGGTGAGATGTAAGATGCACCTCAACACTAAACTTGAACGTGGCAAGCTCATAAGACAAACAAAATCTATTGACATAACCAACCTTAAAAAACACCATAATACCTTCAAGTTAGAACTGAACAACAGGTTCTCTGCTTTAGAAGGCCTAACATCAGAAGAAGTGGACATCTCTGAAGTTAACAGAAAAGTAACCAAAGCTCTTATGGAAACAGCAACAAAATTAGCTGGGTCTAAGAACAAGTTGCATGTGAACAAATTATCAGGAAAAACCAAAATGTTGATGCAAAAAGAAGAGAGATGAGGACAACTAAAGAAGATGTGACTTCCAAAGTGGAATATATAGAGCTATGCAAGACAGTAAGAAAAAGTATCACTGAAGACGTAAGGAAATTCAACTGTGAACTAGTGAGGAATGCAATTGAAAACAACCAAAGCCTAAAGATAGCAAAGGGACATCTCAGTAAGGGAAGAAAACAGATTATGGCACTGAGAAAAGAAGATGGTTCTGTAACAAGAAATAGACACGAAATTTTGACAAGAGTGAAAGATTTCTACTCCAAATTATATGAAAGGGATGATATATGCACTCCAGACATCATGAAAGATACCAGTACCAGAGTTCCTCCAGTCCTTCCAGCAGAAGTTGCACATGCAATCAAGAACATGAAGCGAGGAAAAGCTCCAGGAGAAGATGGAATTACTGTAGACATCATACAAGAAGCAAGTGGAGAAATCGAAACAGTACTCGCCCAAATTTTCACTCGATGCCTTAATGAAGGAAAGATTCCTGAGGATTGGAACACCGCTACAATGATACTGCTACATAAGAAAGGTGACATTGAGGATCTCGGAAACTACAGACCTATCAGCCTCCTATCAGTAGTTTATAAAATCTTCACTAAAGTTCTTTCACACCGCTTGAAGGTAACACTGGACATGGCTCAACCGAGAGAACAAGCTGGATTCAGGAGTGGCTACAGCACAATAGATCATATCCACGTGCTGAGAGAACTAATTGAAAGAGCGAGGGAATATGAACTTCCATTGTGCATGGCTTTTATCGATTATGAAAAAGCCTTTGATTCAGTGAAACCATCAGCAGTTGCAATGGCTCTGAAAACCTGCGGTATTGAAGATGCATACATTAATATTATTAATAACATCTATGAAAATGCAAGTGCAAAGATTAGGCTGTTTGAAAATACAACACACCTAAAAATTGGAAAGGGAGTGAGACAAGGTGACACCATATCTCCGAAGCTATTTAATGCCACATTGGAGGGTGTTTTTCAGTCGCTGAGCTGGGAAAACAAGGGGATAAAGATTAATGGAGATTATCTAACCCACCTTCGTTTTGCTGATGACGTAGTCATTTTTGCAACTACCCCATCAGAGCTGCAGAGTATGATCCAGGAACTTGCTGACAAGAGTAAAGAAGTGGGATTAAAAATGAACTTTCAGAAGACAAAAGTAATGTTCAATGCTTTTACAAGAAATGAAGATTTATCGATTGATGGAGAAAAGCTGGAGATAACAGACACGTACATTTATCTTGGACAGCAGATATCAAGTGAGGGTCACATTGATGAAGAAATTAATCGGCGTACAAAACTTGCCTGGAGAGCTTTTGGAAGAAACAGCATAATTTTCAAGAGCAATATGGCATTATGTCTTAAAAGAAAAGTATTTGATCAATGCATCCTTCCAGTGCTTACGTATGGTGCAGAGACGTGGACCTTAACTAAAAGAGACATACAAAGGCTGCAGACAACTCAAAGAAGCATGGAGAGGTGCATGCTTGGTGTAACCAGGAGAGATAAGAAGAGGAATTCGTGGATCCGAAAAATGACAAGAGTGGAAGACATCATGATCAGAGTTAAATCCCTGAAATGGCAATGGGCTGGACATACTGCCAGAAGGACAGATCATCGATGGACAGCCGAAATTTTAGATTGGATTCCAAGGGACAGGAAAAGACCCAGAAGAAGACCACATGGGAGATGGGTGGATGAAATTCGAAAGTATGCAGGGGTGACATGGAGGAGACTGGCACAAGACAGACCGTTGTGGAGGAAACTTGGGGAGACCTTCGTCCAGCAGTGGATTGATAATGGTTGACAATGATGATGATGATGATATATATATGCCAGTCTCCTCCATGAATTTCATCCACCCATCTCCCATGTGGTCTTTTTCTGGGTCTTTTCCTGTCCCTTGGAAGGAGACTGGCACAAGACAGACCGTTGTGGAGGAAACTTGGGGAGACCTTCGTCCAGCAGTGGATTGATAATGGTTGACAATGATGATGATGATGATATATATATGAGTATATATATATATATATATATATATAAATATATACACTGTTGGCCACCCAAATGCAACACCAAGAAAGAAGCATCCGATTGTCCTGAAATTCGCAGCAATCGTAGCTGTGCGAGAGGACTTGCAAACGGTTAGCATTGCAGGACATGTGCAAATCATGTGTGCCCGGCACGCCACCGAGAAGCACTATAAGAGGGTGCACGGAAGGCAGGGGTAAGTAGTGGAAGTGTGTTGTGCTGCCGGACCAGTGCGTGGGAAGTTTGCTGATGCCTCGTCGCAGAATACGTCAGTCATTCCTGCACGTTTCGAAGTTCGACAGATGACGAATAGTGACTTATCGCGACAGCGGCTTATCGTAACCAAGACATCGGCGCCCGTGTGGGACGACATACAGCCACAGTGAGGCGAGTAATAATTTGGTTTGTGCAGGAGGGACGGACTGACCGACGTGAGCAATTATTGCTGCCGCGGAACACCACCGAACAAAACGACCGGCATGTTGTGCGGCGGGCATTGACGCCTCGCACCGCCACTTCACGAACGTTAGCGCAGAAATTAGGGTGTGTTGCGCAACAACTTGTGTCAGGACGTACCTTCGACGTCGTCTGCAGGAGCGGGGATTTGTCGCACGTCGCCCATTGCTCCGATTACCATTGACCTTGCACCACCGGCAAGTGCGGTGGCAGTGTGCCGTTTAACGCCGCACCTGGAGTACGGAATGGCAGGACATTGTCTTCTCCGACGAATCCTGCTTCAGCCTGCAAAACCATGATGGTCGGATCCGCGTGAGGTGGCACAGTGGCGAGAGACTGTAAGACGCCTGCATTATGCATCGCCAAACCAGTCCGTCGCCTGGCGTTATTGTTCGCGGCGCACTTCAAAATGACAAACGCACTCCTCTGGTACGCATCGCCGGTATACTTAACAGCCACCGCTACATCTCCGACGTTTTGGAGCCTGTAGACATCCCTTACCTGCAGGACCTGCCAGCGGCCACGTTTCAACAGGACAAAGCGCGCTGGCACGTGGCACTCATCGTGGAACAACTCTTGACGGCCCACCAGGTGTCACTGCTTCCGTGGCACGTCAGTTCTCTCGATATGTCACCCATCGGACACGTCTGGTCGCTGATCGGCAACCGAGTGGCCCGGCAAGCACCAACGGCCGCTACGCATGATGAACTGGGACATCGTGTGGAATTAGCCTGGGGATACATACACCAAGCCTACATCCAAAGCTTCTTTCGTTCGATGCAGCGGCGTGTATCTGACGTTATTGCCAGCCACGGGGGCCACACGAACTATTGATGTCTGCGTGTTCCGCAAGTCGCACGGCCCTGTAAGCTTAATCGTTTCATCTTTGAATATATTGTTATTGTTTTTTGGGAGGATTAACGCCCACCGTGAGCAACTCAATGGGATATAAGCATTCGCCCATCCCTGATTTAGGGTCACTGGTTCCAGGGAAGGGAGAGAGCCAGTGCCATAATACAAACACAACATCCATGCCTCACCGGGATTCGAACCCGGAATCCGTTCGGACGAATGATCAGAAGCCATCTCTTAGACCACTGCGCCACCGGGGTGGCATTGTTATGTGTTCAGTGAATCTGGCTTTGCTATCTCGTGTCCTTCTTGGTGTATCATTTTGATCCAATTTCGATGATATTCAACAGAACTGTTTCAGCATACCTCCGAAATAACATGATAAAGTTTTGTTGCAATCGAACAATGTTTCCTAAGTTATGATGCATAAGAACTATGGAGTAGATACCACTCCTGTGTCCTAACCTTTAACCTCATTTCGCCCATTTTTATCAGAATTCGTCTCCAGGCAGGCCCCTATAACATACTAACATTTCATAAAGATCAAAACATTTTTACATACGTTATGACACATAATGGCGATGGAAATGATTCCGCTCCTCTGTCCTGAACTTTGACCCAATTTCTCCAATTTTGAATTGGGTTTCTTCCCAGGTGGTCTCCTACCACATACTAAAATTTAATCTAAATCGAACCTTTTTTATGTTAATTAAGACGCATAAAAGCATTGAAATGAATCCTGCTCCTATGTTCTGACCTTTGACCCCATTTCGTTCACTTTCAGTAGGGTGCTTTCCCAGGTGTTATCTACCACATACCAAAATGTCATCGAAATCGAACGATTTTTACGCGAGTTATCGTGCGGACGAACATACGCACACAACGCGTGACGTAATGAGTCAGATGTGAATCGCGACCATCTTGCTCGCAAAAGTGTGACGTCATAAATCTTTAACTGGATCCACACACAACGCGTAAAGTAATGAGACAGATGGCGTGACCGTGCGCGAACATCTAATGGCACGACGCCATGACACTACACTAAAGCAATAGTAACTCGGGGTGGTTATTTAACCCACTAAACGAATTTTCCTAAAGTCGAGATCAAGCTAAATCGATTTCTAGTACCAGAAAACGGTAGGTTAACGACTTTCATCAAAATCCTTAGAGCCGTTTTCAAAATAAAATTTGCATACATACAAGAATTGCTCCTTTAAGGTGAACGTATAGTAATTTTGCTTAATGTACTTCGAATATAAAGTTTCTGTACACATTTTCTTCCCAATTAAGGCGGTCCCAAGGATGAAAATTTGAATATCGATTAAAATAGCTTAATTTTATAACTTGGAATACCAAATATTTTCTAAAACATAACCATAAATATGCAATCCAAAATTTGTTTGTCTACTGACGTCATCAAAATATAGGTCGCTCCATCCTTTTTCTGGTTTCAACACCACCAAAGGAAAAGTTATTGATTTTTAATATAATTATGGTTATGTTTTAGAAAATATTAAGTATTCCAAGTTAAAAATAATAGGAAGTTATTTTAATCGATGTTCAAATTTTCATCCTTGGGAACACATTAATTGTGAAGGAAATATGTACAAAAGTTTATCCATTGGAAGTATAGAAAGCAAAATTACTTGACGTCCATCTTAAGAATATGGGATAAGGGCGATGGAATGGATCGCAATCCTATGTCCTGACCTTTGACCCCATTTCGTTCATTTTCAATAGAGTTCGTCCCCAGGTGGTCCCCTACCACATACTGAAATTTCATAGAAATCGAACCATTTGTGCGCACTTATGACGCATAAGGGCAGTGAAATGCATAGCGCTCTTATGTCCTGACGTTTGACCCTAATACACCAATTTTAAATAGGGTTCGTCCACAGGCGGTTCCCTACCACATAGTAAAATTTCATTGAAATCGTACCACAATTACGCAAGTTTTAACGCATAAGTGCAATCTAATGGATACCGCTCCTACGTCGTGACCTTTGACCCCATTTATCCTATTTTCGATAGGGTGCGTCCCCAGGTGGTTCCCTACCACCTACTGAAATTTCATCGAAATCGAACCATTTTTACGCCAGTTATCGTGCGGACAGGCGTACGGACTGACGGACAAAGCTGGATCATATACGCTTCTTCAACCTACAGTTGGAAAGCGTAAGAAAGACATACAAAGGGTGCAGAAAACTCAGAGAAGCATGGAGAGATCCATGCTTAGTGTAACCAAGAAAGATAAGAAGAGGAACTTTTGGATAGGCGAAATCACAAGAGCGGACGACATCACGACCAGAATAACATCACTAAAATTACAATGGACTGGGCATGTTGCCAGAAGAACGGACCACTGATAGACAACAAAAATTTTAGACTGAGTTGCAAGCTACAGAAAAAGATCGAAAAGATAACCCCATGGGAGATGTATGGATGAAATTCGAAAGTATGTGGGAGTGACATGGAAGAGATAGGCTAAAGACAGGCAATTGTGGAAAACACTTGGGGGCGACCTTCATCCAGCAGTCGATTGATAACGGCAGACAGTGATAATGATGATAGTGATGATGATAGCAGTGGATTGATAATGTTGACAGTGATGATAATGGTGATGATATTCATGATGTCTGGAGTACATGTATCATCCCTTTCATATAATTTGTAGAAGAAATCTTTCACTCTTGTCAAAATTTCGCCTCTATTTCATGGTTCTGTAACAAGAAATAGAGGCGAAATTTTGACAAGAGTGAAAGATTTCTACTCCAAATTATATGAAAGGGATGATACATGTACTCCAGACATCATGAAAGGTACCAGTACCAGAGTTCTTCCAGTCCTTCCAACAGAAGTTGCACATGCTATCAAGAACATGAAGCGGGGAAAAGCTCCAGGAGAAGATGGAATTACTGTAGACATCATACAAGAAGCAAGTGGAGAAATCGAAACAGTACTAGCCCAAATTTTCACTCGATGCCTTAATGAAGGGAAAATTCCTGAGGATTGGACCAACGCTACAATGATCTTGCTACACAAAAAAGGTGACACTGAGGATCTCAGGAACTACAGACCTATCAGCCTCCTATCAGTGGTTTATAAAATCTTCACTAAAGTTCTTTCACACCGCTTGAAGGTGACACTGGACATGGCTCACCCGAGAGAACAAGCTGGATTCAGGAGTGGCTACAGCACAATAGATGATATCCACGTACTGAGAGAACTAATTGAAAGAGCGAGGGAATATGAACTTCCATTGTGCATGGCTTTTATCGATTATGAAAAAGCCTTTGATTCGGTGAAACCATCAGCAGTTGCAATGGCTCTGAAATCCTGCGGTATTAAAGATGCATACATTAATATTATTAATAACATCTATGAAAATGCAAGTGCAAAGATTCGGCTGTTTGAAAATACAACACACATAAAAATTGGATAAGGAGTGAGACAAGGTGACACCATATCTCCGAAGCTCTTTAATGCCACATTGGAGGGTGTTTTTCAGTCGCGGAGCTGGGAAAACAAGGGGATAAAGATTAATGGAGATTATCTAACCCACCTTCGTTTTGCTGATGACATAGTCATTTTTGCAACTTCCCCATCAGAGCTACAGAGTATGATCCAGGAACTTGCTGACAAGAGTAAAGAAGTGGGATTAAAAATGAACTTTCAGAAGACAAAAGTGATGTTCAATGCTTTTACAAGAAATGAAGATTTATCGATTGATGGAGAAAAGCTGGAGATAACAAACACATACGTTTATCTTGGTCAGAAAATATCAAGTGAGGGTTACATTGGTGAAGAAATTAATCGGCGTACAAAACTTGCCTGGAGAGCTTTTGGAAGAAACAGCATAATTTTTACGAGCAATATGCCATTATATCTTAAAAGAAAAGTGTTTGATCAATGCATCCTTCCAGTGCTTACGTATGGGGCAGAAACGTGGACCTTAGCTAAAAGAGACATACAAAGGCTGCAGACAACTCAAAGCAGCATGGAGAGGTGCATGCTTGGTGTAACCAGGAGAGATAAGAAGAGGAACACGTGGATCCGAAAAATGACAAGAGTGGAAGACATCATGATCAGCGTTAAATCCCTGAAATGGCAATGGGCTGGACATACTGCCAGAAGAACAGACCATCGATGGACAGCCGAAATTTTAGATTGGATTCCAAGGGACAGGAAAAGACCCAGAAGAAGACCACATGGAAGATGGGTGGATGAAATTCGAAAGTATGCGGGAGTGACATGGAGGAGACTGGCACAAGACAGACCGTTGTGGAGGAAACTTGGGGAGACCTTCGTACAGCAGTGGATTGATAATGGTTGACAATGATGATGATGATGATGATATACCTTTCGCAGCCGGTGGCGCAGTGGCCTAAGCGATGGCTTCTGATCATTCGTCCGACAGGGGTCCGGGTTGGAATACCGGTGAGGCATCGATGTTGTGTTTGTCTTACGGCACCAGCTCTCTCCCTTCCCTGGAACCAGTGACCCTAAATTAGGGACGGGCGACTGCATATAGCGCATTCAGTTGCTCATGTTGATCGTTAAACCTCCAATCAGAAAAAAAAAACCTTTCGCAACTGTCGTGTTAAACCAGTCACTACCATTGTACTGCGGCATCTCTTCGAATTTCACCCCCAATCTTTAGCAGTACTTCTTCTTCTGCATCGTTAGCTGTTCCTTGTTATCCAGTCTGAAATTTCGGTTTTCCTGTCATGTTCCGTTATGCCCATTTCAATATCAGAAATATTGGTTGCATTCAGCATGCGTCTCTCCATGCTTCTTTCAGTTGCCTACACCCGTTGTATGCGTTTTTCAGTTAAATCATATATAATGCATATATAATTTGCTTATGTATTTCTTAGTTATGACCCATGCATCAGTTGTATATGATAGAACTGGTAGAATGCTTCGATCGAACGCAATTGTTTTAGTCATGATGGAATATTCCTCTTGAAAATGGTAGTGTTTCTTCCAAAAGCTCTCCAGCCAAGTTTTATAGGTCAAATATTTTCTTCATCAATCGGACCATTGCTTGATATATGTTGCAAAACTTAAATGTTCAGTGGTGTGCAAAAAAATTGCATCACCTGTAAAAACCGTAAATTTTCAAGCTTTACTCTTTTAAACTAACCAATTTTCACACATAGTTCATCATTTATAGTAATTAGACGCAATATTCAATGGATATTTTAAAAATGTCTTTGGTTTTCCTATATCTACGTATGTTCTTAAGATAAATTACAAAAACTATGACCAAGTCGAAATTATTTTGAAAAGGATCATTTGCCCAATACTTAAGTTCACAGCAACCAATCGTTCTTGTAATTCATATGGAAAGAAATAACATTTAATCGCAGCTTTGCGTCTGGCTGCTATGTTGTGAACAATATTCTGTGAAATAACGGGTAGAAATTTCTAAATTTCAATTAAATCTTTAATGAACTGAATTTTGTTTGTTATGCTTCTTTTTTTAATAGATGATACGATCATTTAAATCACAAATTTTAGATCCAATTTAAATCACAAATTTTAGATCCAATTTAAATCACAAATTTTAGATCCAATTTAAATCACAAATTTTAGATCCAATTTAAATCACAAATTTTAGATCCAATTTAAATCACAAATTTTTGATCCAATTTAAATCCGATGGCTGTCGTGGTCAATCAAGGTGCCGATCATTTTTTTCCTTAAAACACTCTTTCACTCTTTTATCCCTATGACAGGAAGCGTTATCATCTTCTAAAATATTGCCTTCATAAAGTCTTTTAGAAAATGGTGGAATTTTGTTTGCTAATAAACAGACGTAACTTTGGGAATTTACCGAACATGTGTAAAAATTGCTTATTTATTGGTTCATATATTGGTTAGTTTATTGGTTTATATGTGTGAAAATTGGTTAGTCAATATACAGGTTCCCAACGCCATGCGCACACAAGCAGCTCCAATTTATAAACTTCACCGGTTGTTTACCAGTAGTCGCTAAGCTACCTGGATGGGACTTTTCATGCTTGGATCTCATTACATAGGCCCTACTGATTCCTATTAAAGCAAAATTCTGATTCATCACTGAAAACATTATTTTCCCGTGGCATTGTTTTCCATTAGACATGCTGTTTAACACACTGAGGTCTACGCTGCCTTTCATTTGCAGTTAACAGTAGTTTTATACCTGCCTTTGCAGCGACGTAAGTTAGAGTGAAGCAGCCTCTTCCTAACCGTAAATATACTATCAGTAAATTCAGTCACTTAACAAAATCTTTGAAGCAATTTAAGTGAATTGAGCTTCCGGTCTGCGGATCTTAGCTTTCTGAGCACTCTGTTCTCCCTGGCTGTAGTGGTTCTGTTTCTTTCTCTACGACGCATATATTTTATATCAGCAATGTCTTTTATATTCTTCAGTAGTCTAATAATGGTAAATTTATAATAGCCTACTCTTTCATCAATTTGCAATAAAGAATATCCCTGTTCTTGCAGAAAAAGTATTTCTTTACTATGGGCAATTCCGCAGTTTTAAATATTATTGAGAATGTACACAATGTCTAACCTAATAACAAGAAGCAACCACTAAAATATCCCCGTAGCTCTGCATCAGCTCTTACAATAGCTGGAGTAGAATTAGGATAGCATTAGGTTGCAGCCAATCAGAAAAAGGAATGCCTATGATTGGCTCCAACAACTAATATGCAGATAACCTGAATTTCAATGTGTTTGTCAAACCCCATATTTTATGCCATATCTGAAGAACAGAAGTAGCTGAAGGAAAAACGAAGACATTTCTGAAATCTCCATTACATTTCATCTAATGATATATAAACGATGAAGTAACTATGAAAATTAGGTGAATAAAAAAAAGAGTTAAACTTCAAAATTCACGGTTTTTGCAGGTGAAGCAATAGTTTTGCACACCACGGCAGGTTCGGCTATCTTGAGATTTTCCCATTAATCCCAGATTCTTCATTCCTTGTAAAAGCATTGTACATACGGTATGACTTCAGAAAGTTCATTTTTAATCCCATTTCTTAATTCTAGTCAGTATGTTTGTGGATCATATTCTGCAGCTGTGGAAGGGTAGTTGCAAACACGTCATAAGCGAAAGGAACACGTGTTAAACAAATTTCATTAATGTTCATCCTTTGTTTTCCCAGTTCAATTGTTGAAAGGCATTCTGCAATGTGGCATTAAAGAGTGTGGGTGGTATGCTGTCACCTTGTCTCACTCCTTTTGAATTTTTTATTGTTGCTGTATCCTTAAATAGCCGAACTTCTATATTTGCATTTCTTAGATGCTATTGACAATACTAATTGATTCATCTTCATTATCAGAACCTGTTCTTCATTTGTGTTTGTAACAAATGAAAACAATTCAGCGTACGGCATAATAACTCAAAATTCAAATCCTAAAAATTTATACTTAAAGTAATTATAAATTTTTATTTAAAGAAATTAGCGGTGAAAGAAATTCATAAATGGTGGAGCAAAGTATCGAATTGTGAAACTTGATAATATTTTGAAATATTTCCGTAATGTACCTCGCATTTGTTTTAGAAGTTTCTTCGGTAGCAGATAAAAGAACGCATGATTTATTATAAAGTTTGATGACGCTTTAATACTCTTCCTCCCAGTCTCATTTTTTTACATTCATTCAACTAAGGTGATCGCAAAGACGAATAAACTGTGGAAGTAGGTGCAAATATTTTAAATACATAAGAAACTCTTAAAGCATAAAATCAATAGTTTTTCAATAAAATGGATACGTTTATTTATGTACACTTACGGAAAATGAAATTTGCGCACCAAGAAGGAAGCATTGGATTGAACTGAAGTTTTATGGACGTAACGATACAGATAAATGATACACATGATGGCAAAAACAGAGCTTCAGGACAATCACAGAGTGATATGGGGCACTCAGTCCGGTCATCCGAAATAGAGCGTCGCACCGCCTCGTGCGTCGATACATTCTGCAATACGGTCTTTCATGTAGGCGAACAGACGCCCGATGTTGTCCTGCGGCAGACTGACCCATACGTTTTGGACGGTGTGCCCCAAATTCCGGATAGCGCGGCACGGCGGAAGGCGGAGTTTCAACTGGTCTCACATATGTTCAGTAACGGTCGCGTCCGGTGAGCGCGCAGGCCCTGGAAGTATCTAAACATGACGTAAGTAGTCCTGGGTACTCCGAGCCGTGTGCGGACGGGCATTACCTTGCTGGTACAGTGCACGTGGAATCCCAGCAAGGAATGGGAACACATAGGGCCGGGAGGATCTCATCTACATACCGCTGGGCCGTCAATGATCCACGTAACACTACTACAACCGATAGGCTATCTTAGACAATTGCTCTCCAGACAATAATACCTGCAGTGGAGGAGGTGTGGTGCTGAATAGCGAGGTTGAGATTGCGGCGTCGATTCAGGGACCTCCACACCCGGACACGATGATCATCTGTAGCCAAAACAAAGCGGCACTCATCCCTAAATACCACATGTCGCCAGTCTGTGTCGTTCCATGTCGCTCTGGTTGGCACCACTGCACACGGTGCCGGCAATGCTTCACTGTTAATGGCAACAAACGTAATGGGCGCTGGAATCGCAGATCCGCTTCCGCGAGGAGTCGGGAAATGGCTCTTGGGCACACAGTAGCCGCTACATCTGCCTCTATTATAGACCCGTTCCCCGTGAGATCCTTTCGTGTATGGCGCACGATCCGTCGATTCTCTCTACCGGAGGCCCTGTTGGTCCGTCTGGAGCCGCTCCGCCGTGTGGCAGAGCTATCACGTGCCCACTATTCCCAAAATAGTTGGATGGTGTGGTAAGAACGATCCACGTGGCGGCAATATGACGCACCGACCACCCTGCGGTTTTCAACCCGACGATCAGGCCTCTATCAATATCGGTAGGTAGCGCAAATTTACATGTCTGGCATCTACCCGGCATTCTTGTCACTCCGTGCTCTTATTTTGTGTCGGCCGGTGCTTTTCGCTTTCGTGGGGCATCTACTACATTCCGGTTTATAAGGCTGCCGCTTCTTATTTGCAGCGCCACCACAGGGTGTGCGGTTCTGCGCACTCGCACCAAACGTGGATCATTTGCATACAAACACACACTGTAGCTATTTCCAATGTTTCGGGATTGTATCATGTTTTCTTCTAGATGCGCAAATTTTATTGTTCGTAAGTGTATATTTAAAAAACTCTGGTGTCAAATTTTTTGCATAAACGGGTATATTCAATTATCTTCGAGAGATCGCATTCGCAAGTGTGACTCTAGAAACGTAAGGCGGGTTCTGACAGACACCTTACATTTGAAATAAGGAATCTGACTTGTCCATAATGCGCACAAGTGAGTGAACGGTCACCTGTTGGTGTTTGTTAACTGCAATAAATACACTGCTGTTTTTGAAATTACAACACCATGAAGAAATGCTAGGATTTGGGAGGAATTTTCAAGGGTGGACACCATGTTAGATTCTAATGACTTCAATTAATTGTAGCGCTCTTGCAAATATGAGGGGCGCGGAACGCCATCGGTAACGTCACACAAAGGGATGATAAAAGAAGACGTACAGAAAGCAGTTTTTAAAATTGCTATCCATAAACTCGACAATAGGCAGTTGTTAACATGTAAACAAACCACGTAGTAGGAGGAGATAACCACTCGAACACTTGACAGAGTTTGAAAGAGGTACAGTCGTTGGAGTCAGAGAAGGCGGTTTGTCATACTATGATGTTGCTGCAGGCGTTAGGTGTAACGCAACTACCGTACATGGCGTCATGAACAGCAAAAGGTTCTACGCTCGTCGTTTGGGATCTGGAGTTACAAATCGCACGGCCAAGCGGGAAGGCAGTCACTTTAACTGTATGGCATTGACGTTGAGCATAACCCCACTACGACACATGTGCAGCAATGTAAGATGGTCACGCATTTTCCGATGTCTGCAAGCATTGTTCGTCACCGATTGCTGCAAAAGGGCCACGTTGCTCGCAGTCTATTTCTGCGACTTCTCCTGACTCTGAACCATAGGCGCCAGTGATTACAGTGGTGTTGTGAACGTTGAAACTAGAGGGCTGAATGGAAGCACATAGTTTATTCCGATGCGTCCGGATTCGATCAAATGCATCTCGATGGCGAATCCTTGTACGAAGATGACGTGGTGAACGACATATGGCGCTGCATTGTTCAGTGCCATACCGGTACCACTCCGAGAGGGATGGCCTGGAGCGTTATTTCGTTTCATACACGCACTCGCCTACTGCACATCGCAGGCACATTGAACAGCCAACGCTACATCACGGGAGCGTTGGAAGATGAAATTCTATTTTCCTTTTAGACGATCCTGGGAATCATCTTCCAACAAGACAATGCCCGATCCCGTGTTCCTCTTACTACCCAAAACATACTCTGTAGGCATCAAGTCGTTCGTCTTCCCTGGCACGCTGGCTCGCCAGATTGTTCCCTATAGAAAACGTGTGCGGTGTCATCGCGCAAAGACTGGCTCGAAGAGTCTCACCGCCTTTTGCCTGTCACAACCAACGAATTGCTCATGGATGTTGAAGCAGAATTTAATTAAATACCGCAGACGATCATCGAAACTTCGTTTGATTCTATCGCACGGCTTGAAGTGTGGGTTATCACCACCCATGGTTGATTTATTTATTACTAATTTTTTTGCCTATCTGATTACGCACCAATATGTAATTCTGATAGTCCGACGCTTGCAGCATAACTAATCACTCCCACAAATTTCATTGTGATTGTTTCTTTCTTTCTTGGTGCTGCAAATTCTATTAACATAAGTGTATAAAGGGTGTATTTTAGGATGGTTTCTAGAAAAGCTTCCACGGAGTCTATTTATAGCGGAGCCTTGGACATGCGTATTTTTAGTGGATTGCCTCAAGAACACATGGATATAAAAAACCCTATAAAATACACTTCCGAACGTTAAATACTACTGAAAATTTTTGAATGCTTGCAGTAAAAGAAAGAAGAAGAAAAGTGCGGTTACTAATAAATCCAGATTTTAACAATTTATTAGGTGACGCACATACACATCTCCATGAATACTTTGTTGGCTACATTCAGCCTGCGCTCATTTTTCGCTTTGTATCTTTTTTTTATTATTATTCTGTTCTCTCTGGGTTAAAGAATGTTGTGTGATTTCCTATTTATTAATTATACTGCTCCAGTTGTGTCATATGTTTCTAAATTGTAAAAAAATGCAAGTCGAGTATAACGTTCTCTGTAGAATCGTGCATATTCTTATGAACACTAGTGCATGCGACGTCAAAATGCATAAATCGTAGATTGGAATAATAAAGTAGGTTTTCCTGATGCACTCTGATACTTTCACGCTCATCGTGGCATCTTGTTTCTTGAAGGACTTGGTTCGAACTCTGTTTCAACAGCATTATTTGACGGAATCAAAGGCGTATCAGATAGCTGAAACTAATCCTGACACACCGGGTGACAGCAGAATCCATTGCAGTGTCAGGGAGTGGCATCTCCTGACATTGGGCAAGATTCCACAACACAGTTCGTTGGAAACGGAGGGAAATGCTACTCTGAGCGAGCGAAATATTCTTTTGTCAACAGGAGGTATGTTGTCAACTGACACTATTCGCAATCGCCTTCAACGCGATGGCCACTATGCACGTAGTCTAAGGGTATGTGTTCTGTTAACCGCTTCACACGGTACGACACATAGAATGTGGTCAGTGGAACACCGTGTTTGGAAACATGACCTCCAGTGTTACGTTCTGTTCGCTGACGACTCGAATTTTAGTAGGGAGTCTGGCAATCGACGAGTTCTATTCTGGGGATGCCCAGCACACTATGTAATGTAGTGTTATTGCAGGAAACATCCCTTTTTTCAAAGGAAAACGTTTGATACTATGGAAGGCATAATTATGTTAGAACGTAAAACAATATATATCATCCCACGCATCCGACGTCCCAGGGACATAGATGCGAGATTCTGAGACATGTTGCCATGCCAAATGCTTCAGGCATCAGTGATTCGTTTCTTTTATAGACGATTACGCTCGACGTCATAGAGGTCGGCTAGTAGACATAAGCTTCAAAGGTAAGGAATCGAGCGTATAGTGTATCAAGTATTCTCCCCTGACTTATATCCATTTGAACACGACGAGGACGCACTTGCAAGACTCTTTATTGCTCTCTTAGTGAACTCAACACTGCTCTCATGAAGAAGTGGCGGAGATACCCCAAAATAGCTTCGATAACCTAATCAGTTTCACATCACACAGGTATTCAACGGTCGTAAGCACCTTACTGAAAGTCAGGTACCACCGTAAAAGCGTCTTTTTTTGTTGTCGTACAGATATGCGTATTGTTCTATAGCTTATCGTATCTTACGCATTAAGTGATATATTGTATACAAATTCACCAATAGGTGCTCTCTTACCCATATTACTGAATATTAAACTATCTCACATAGAAATAAAATGTGGTATGTTTTAAGTCGATCCTCTCAGCTTTTCAGAAAATATCTTTGAATCATCTCTTGAAACTGGATTGAAAGGAAAGTTAGAGACCTTGCAAAGTGGGCGGAGTTTGTAAATCATTAAAATAAATATACAACAAACTAACGAATCAATTTTTAGTATTATGATCGTTTCTTAATTGTACGTTAGTTGTCTCCGCATCTGAAGAAAACGCGTTTCTGATAATTTACATAACTTCAGTACGTATTAAATGGAGGTTTTAGCCACGAAGGGGAAAACGAGGCCTAACGCTTATTTTGGAAAACCTCGCTTTTTTCTCAACTGGATTTTCCAATAAGTGGTAGACATCTCTCAAGTAAACGTCCTTTACACAAATTTACTTGTTTGCAGTTACGAAAGTTTAAAAGTTTTCCCGCATGCTATCTATTATCCACAAATCTAACACAGCGAATGAAAGTTATCCACATTTTAAGAAGAAAATTTAGTATGTTGCAGTGAACGAATTTATTTGAAAAACTATAACATTCTTGTTGAAACGTTGGAAGATTACATGTAAATTTGATACAGAATCACAGTTACTGCCTAGTACATAGCGTTTCAAATAATATTATGATCTTCCACATCACATTCTGCATGATCTACCCCGATATATGCATCAAGGTACGATATAAAAACAAACTGGATTTCTAGCTGACCATTTGGAGAATTAATAGAATCCTTATCTATAAAAAAGTATCAAGGACAAACTTTAGTTTTATGTTTGAAACAACTAATGCCATTTTAAAAACAACAAATCTTTTAAAAATTTTCACCCGTTAGTAATTCAAACGTATTTTGAAAAATTGAATCATAAGAAAAATTCTGTCCTTCGGACTTAGGACGCAGCATTTTTATAATATATGTATGAAAATCGATTACGATCAGTTTTCTTCACAAAATCGTGCTTCCTAAAAGTCGACGAAAAGTTTAATTTCTAATCCTTTTCCTTGTGTGATTCGCAGGAGCAACGTTTTCACATTCTGAGTAAGCAAATGCTTACTGATTCGTACACAACCATGGTTCATAATTTATCAACACATAAGATATATTCTTATTCATATATATCTTTTTCAGGACAAATTACTGAAAATCATGTGTACTGTTAATCATCTCATGTGTTAAAAAATATTTTTTCGTCTTTCTATAAAGAAATTTGCTTTCGGAGAAAAATAGTCAAGCCAATAATATTTCCACATTATTCCAGAAATTATTTACTACGAATGGAATATTAAGTTTCTGAAGAGAGTTCTAAGAAACGCATAAATTGAAAAATACACAAAACATTGGAATTTCATGTTCAGAAAGGGCATATCATTCTTTTCTTAAGAAAATTATAAAATACGCACTTATTAAACCAATAAAATATACTCTTGCTAACCGGCCCCTTTATATTCCAGCCTCTTAATTATCCACTTACCGTCTCCGGCCGTGACGTGACAGAAGCGGGGATACGCATCCTTGTGAAATCACGAGGGTGGGTTATTTTTAGGCCATGTGCTGCTACCCAGGTGGCATTTCATCTGTGCTGTATTACAGTTGTACTTTTTTTCTTACTGCGTATGACACGCACACACTGTACTTTACTGTACTGATATGAAAAGATCATTTAATCGTTGTAAATGAGAGAGTATAGTACGTACTGATCGTGTTGTTTTATCATTCTATTTCCACATTATTCCAGAAATGATAAAAAGTATCAGAATGATTCAGCCACATGCTGGCCCCTTCATATTAGCCTCTCTACATGTAGATAAACTGTACCCTAATTTACTTGTTGACGCCACTCATCATATCATAGAGGCTAAACTTGCTGAAATTAATGTTCCCAACACTTAAATCTCTGCCATTATAAACGCATTTCGTTTAGTCAAATGGCGTTCGTATTTCAAATTTCTTGACAGAATCTACTTACAAACCAAGGGTTCCCCCATGGATTCTCCACTTTCCCCAGTTTTAGCAGAAATTCTGCTACAATACATTGAGAACAAAGTTCTCAATGAATTCTCTTTAGTTCCCAGTTTATATCTTAGGTACGCCGACAACATCCTTGTGTTCTGGCTTCACTCAAATGATGATTTAAAACAATTCGCCGACGCACTATCGTCGGTATTTCCTACTATCGGGCTTACGATAGAACTTGAATCCAATTTCTGTTTGCCTTTTCTGGATTTTTATTTATTTCGTTATTCAAATACTAGTTCACTGTCCTTTTGTGTCTATTGAAAGCCTACCGATTGTAACAGCCTTATCCTGTATAACTCCTCACATCCAAGTCCACAAAACTTTTCTGCTATCAATTTTCTTTTTAGAAGAGCCTTCACCCATTCTTTAAATGATAGTCATTACCAGTATGAGATACAGTTCATTTTTAAATTAGCGGTTAAACATGGATGCCCCTGGACGATGGTTATTAGATTATACACTAGAATATCAAGTGAACGAATTATTAATCTGAAGCCAGATACAATGAATAATAAATGATTCGTGGGAGCATTGAACCAGCACCTCCATATCACTAACACACTATCTCGTATCTGTTCAAAACATAGCATACAATTCGGTACCCGCTCGAAGAACCTCCTATCATCAGTTAAAAAGGTTCCAGCAACAACAGATATTATGAACAATTGGGGTGTGTATAATATTCCACTGCTAGACGCTCAGCAGAAGAACATGTTAACAACTACGTAGGCTCGACAAGAAGAAGTTTGGGTATTCGTGTCCAGGAACACAAATACGATATCCGAACCAACAGCAATAATACAGCTTAATAAAGAATGTGGTAAACGGAAATGTACAGCCAGACTGGGAAAACATTAGACTACCGGACACTGCAGCATATATACATTCGCTGCATTTTGTTGAAAGTATGTACATCGAAGCTTTAGGGGACAAATGCTGTAATGACTATTTGCCTGTGGACAAATCAATAATTTGGAAAAAGCGTATTTCTAACCTGAACTTTATATTATAGTAATATTATATTTACAATTCCAACAATATATAAATTGATCATAACTTTGTATTTGTAACGAATCCTTGGATCGATATCTTAAATTAATAACTTGTGAAATTATACCCGTTACACTGTTATAATGGCAACGGTCACGACCCAGGAGACTTTTGATGACTTATACCCATATTGCATCGTTGCACTACTGTATAAAGGAGTATTACATTGCCTATGTTCCACCTGATGATAGGGTAAATGTTACCCTGATAGTGCTAGTGGGGTATTTTAACTGTAAATATCTTTCGTATTTTATTAAATATCGTACATAAACGGTGAGGTCTTCATTTCATCTGACATATTGTGCGAATTCATTCTTTTTTATCGTTTATCATTATATATTTTTTCTTGTGTATTTTTGCTAAATACAAATGTACTATATACAGTAAACTTGTGGCATTAAATATAATGAAGAATTGAACAAAATATTTACGCACTCTCATTAATCCGGCACTCTTGCTAATCTGCCACTCGTCTGTGCAAAGAATGGGCGGTTTATCAAGAGTTTTCCGTATTAAATTTCCTTAAACATCATAATAAAGTCGTAAATGTTTGTGTCTGTACACTCTGCACTATGGATTTAGTGCACCACTGTTTGAAATATGGAAGAAATGCTCTTTGTTTTCATCTAAAACTGATGTCTCAGAAGAGAAATTCATTTTCTACTCTCTGAATAGATAGTAGAAAATGAATACGAGTATTTAAAATAAATTGAAATAAAGATATTATGAAATACTTGCGCAAATTGATTTAGGGATCCTGTTCAAAAATGTATTGCAGTGTTATCGAGTTTTTCATTCCCGAAAAACTTTGCTTGTTAGAAATTGCGAACTAATCGATAGATTCTTCTTTTTTTAACAAGTTTGTAAAAACATCCAATGCATTGATTATAATATACTTTCCAACATACCAAAAATCATTACTCAAGTTATGAGAATAATGGCTGTGGAATAAATCTCAGTCCTATGCCCTAACCTTTGTTCCCACTTCGATGATATTCAACAGCCCCGGTTTGATATACCTCCGAAATAACATGATAAAATTTTGTCGCAATCAAAGCATTTTTAAGTAAGTTATGATGCATAAGGACTATGGAAAAGATCCCGCTCCTGTGTCCTAAACTTTGATAACATTTCGCCCATTTTCAATAGAATTCGTCTCCAGGCAGGCCCCTACAACATGCTAACATTTCATCCAAATCGAAGCATTTTTACGTAAGTTATGATGCATAATGGCGATGGAAGTGATTCCGCACCTATGTCCGACCTTTGACCCCATTTCGCCCATTTTCAATAGGGTTTGTGACCAGGTGGTCCCCTACCACGTACTAAAATGTAATCGAAAGCGAAACTTTTTTACGTTAGTTATGACGCATAAGAGCAGTGGAATGGATCCCGCTCCTATGTACGGACTTTTCACCCCATTTCGTTCACTTTAAATGAGGTTCCTTCCCAGGTGATACCCTACCAGATACTAAAATTTCATCAAAATCGAACGATTGTTACGTGAGTTATCGTACGGACGGACATAAGCACACAACGCATGACGTAATAAAGCAGATGGGAATCGCGACAATTTGCTGGCAAGAGTATGAGGTCATAAAACTTTAATAGTATCCACACACAACGCGTGACGTAATGAGACAGATGGCGTGACCACACGCCAACATTCTCAAACGCGAGATTGTGACGTCATAAGATTTCTAAGCATTGGAAACATTAATGGAACGACGCCATGACACTAAGAACGTTATAATTCGGGGTGGTTATTTAACCCACTAAACGAATTCTCCTAAAGTCGAGATCAAGCTAAATCGATTTCTAGTACCAGGAAACGGTAGGTTAACGACTTTCATCAAAATTCTTCGAGCCGTTTTCAAAATAAAATGTACATACATACATACAAGAATTGCTACTTTAAGGTGGACGTCAAGTAATTTTGCTTCCTATACTTCCAATGGAAAAACTTCTGTACACATTTTCTTCACAATTAATGCGTTTCGAAGAATGAAAATTTGAACATCGATTAAAATAGCTTCATTTCATAACTTGGAATACTTAATATTTTCTAAACCATAACCGTAATTATGCAATCCAACATTTATTTGCCAATGACGTCATCAAAGTACAGGTCGCGCCATCTTTTTCTGGTTTCAACACCAAAGGAAACGTTATTGTTTTTTAATATAATTATGTTTATGTTTTAGAAAATGTTAAGTATTCCAAGTTACAGTATGAAGTTATTTTAATCGATGTTCAGATTTCCATCCTTGAGAACACACTAATTGTGAAGGAAATATGTACAAAAGGTTTTCCACTGGAAATATAAGAAGCAAAATTTCTTGACGTCCACCTTAATAGTGTGGAATAAGGACAACGGAATATATCCCGATCCTATGTCCTGACTTTTTACTCCATTTGTCGTATTTTCAACAGGGTTCCTTTCCAGGTGGTCGCGTACCACATACTAAAATTTTATCGAAATCGAACTACTTTTACGCACCTTATGACGCATAAGGGCAGTGGAATGCATCCCGCTCCTATGTCCAGACCTTTGAATCCACTTCATCCATTTTCAACAGGATTCGTCCACAGGTGGTCCCCTATCACATACTATAATTCCATTGAAATCGAACCATATTTATGCAAGTTATGACGCATAAGGGCAATTGAATGGATCCCACTCTTATGGCGTGACCTTTGACCCCACTTCACACATTTTCAATAGGGTTCGTCCACTGGTGGTCCCCTACCACACTAAAATTTCATCGAAATCGAACCATTTTTACTTGAGTTATCGTGCCGACAGACGGACGGACAGAAGGAGGGGAAAAGCGGGAGCATATACGCTTCTTCAACGTACGGTTGGAAAGCGTAAAAAAGATGCAATAGTAGTATTTGTATTACTACTAGAGCATCCCAATGCGGTGTTAGCATTTTCAGAACTGCGAAACAAATATTTTTCGGCCTAGTTGATGCGACATACACTAATGAGCCATTACATTACGGCCACGTAGTTAATAAGCTGTAAGACGCCATTTAGCCCGCACAACAGCTGCCACTTGGCGAGACATCGGTCCGATGATGTGGCGATAGGCATCCTGGTGTATCTGATTCCGTCATGGTAACAGCATATCCTACAGTTTCCGTACATTTCTGGGTGGGGGCGGATCTAGCGAGAATCCGCTTTTTAACGTCGAACCACAAATGTTCCATTGGGTTCATGTCCGGTGAGTTTGGAGGCCAGGACATTAACAGAAAGTCACCGACACGTTCCTTGAACAACTCATTGATGATTCTGGCAGTGTAGCATGGCGCGCTGTCCGGTTGGTAATGTCCATCACTAGCAGGGAGCACAGTTGCCATGAAAAATTGAACTTGGTCAGCAACGATTTTCAGATGCTTGACAGCTATCAGGTGTTGTGCTGTTGGGCTAATGGGGCCTAACTTGTCCCAAGAAATCATCACCAACAGCACAACACCGCCGGCCTGTTTCCATTCAACAGTGTATTAAGGTGCCATTGCCTCCTTTGTTAATCATCGTATCCGCGTTTGCCTGTCTACGTGATGCAGCAGGAATTTTCATATGTCAGACAGAGCCACTTTTTTATAATCATCCAGGGTGTAATGTTGATGATTTTGGGCATATTACACGTGTTGCGGGCGATGACGTGCAGTGGGCATGGGGATCCGGCTGGTTCTGCAGCTACGTAGGTCCGTGCACAGAAGGCTGCGATGAACTGTGTGCTGATACACATAGCCTTGATCACCACTGCTGTAGCTGCGGGTGAGTTGTCACACTGTTGCCCTGGATTCGCTGTGAACAATGCGCGACACTCTCCTCTCCCCTCTGGCATCCATGAGCTGCAGACGACACACGGCCCGGACGACGGTTCGACGTTTGACCTTGTGTGCAGAACTTTTGATACGTAATTACTACAGCTGCACTTGAACAACCCACAAGTAGCACCGTCTCCGAAATCGTAGTTCCGATGCGCCGTGCCATCATATTTTCTCCTTTATCGAACTCCTATAAATGGGCAGCTTTTCCGATTCTAATAGCGATCACTCTAGTAAACGAAAGCCAGTCTTCAGATTTTATATAAACTGTTCTGCAAGTTTCACCTGCGCCACCGTTCGTTCTTCTAATCGGCTCTTTGCTCTAGGCTGGGGTGGTCACGATGCAATGGCGCATCGGTGTATATCTGTGAAATTGAATGGAAAGGAGAAAGTAAAATTGAAGGAAAATGAGACGCTCTTTTTGATAATATTTAAAACGTTTCCTTTTCAATAAAACAGTGTAAGCAAACAATTACTAAAAAAAAGGTATTCTGAAGCTATCACAAAATAATGGGCAAAAGGCTTAACATCGGGTAGGCCTGGCGTAATTATTCCAATTGGACTTCTGCAAATTTTTGAAGCAGCCCCGGTGGCGCAGTGGTCTAAGCGATGGCCTCTGATCATTCGTCTGTAAGGGGTCCGGGTTCGAATCCCGGTGAGGCATGGATGTTGTGTCTGTCTTACGGCACTGGCTCTCTCCCTTCCCTGGAACCAGTGACCCTAAATTAGGGACGGGCGACTGCTTATAGCCCATTGAGTTGCTCACGGTGGTCGTTAAACCTCCAATCAAAAAAAAAAAAAAATTGAAACTTTACATCTACAGGATCCCCGAAGTAAACACGGTTGTAAACACAAATGTAGAGGTAATACCCTCTCATTTATCAGTAAAAGCCTTGTATGTTTAACAATTAAACTTTAAAACTACATTATGTATAATTTTAGGTTTCATTTTAGTACTGCAACTGAAACCAAATGAATATTTTGAATAAGCAAAAATAAATTGTGCAACACTAAATAAGGAAAATATCAGCTTTGGGTTATTGCCCACGTGATTTATCAATACATGTATATCAACCAGTTATACATATCGTTAATTCTACCTACATTTTTTGTGCGTAGTGCTATTTTTTAACAATGTTTAATGCACTAAACTTAAAAAACATGATGCTTAGTTTTAGTGATATCGCCTTGTAGTATTATCCAAACAGTACGCTGTTTAAATTTTTCCCATGTAATTCTAGAAAATATGTACGAGAATTTGACTGTAATGCAGATTTAAAGCGTAAAAATTATCATTATTCAGGAAATAAAACAAAATGCCTTCACAATCATTCAGTAACTTTTCAGTGAGAATGGAAATATGATGCATTTCTGAGAAGCGTAGCTAATAAATCACACATATTTAATTCTCGGGAGTTAAGACGGTAAATGGGGTTTAAGCGCATTTTTTTCATATATGTGTTATACACTGAGTGGCCACTTTATTATGACCACCTGACAGTTTTAAGCAAATGAGCTGTGGCTGCACGCTGTTGCCGACATAAGGCAAGGCTGGTATAAAAAGGGAAAGCTTAGTGCTTGCGACTCTAGTAGAAGTGATTTTTGGGTGACGCGATAGGTAAAAAATGCGATTTGACGGACTTTCAACGTGGGATGATTGTAGAAGCTCGGAGCCATGGACCGATTATTACCGATATCGCCACATTCGTGAAATGTTCCAGAGCACTGTCGTTAAAGGGTTTAAAGACTGGACTGTCAGCCAAAAAACTGGGTCTCTACATGCAACGTGTTGTCCTCATCCACTAGTGACTCCTTGGGCGGTACGGAGAGTGTCCAGACTGGTAACATGCAATAGAAAGACAACAGTGAAGCAAATAACAGACCATCCTAATCAAGGATCCCCTCAAATGACCTCTGCATGCACTGTTCGCCGTACACTGCATCGGATGGGATATGGCAGCCGAAGGCCTGTTCGAACACCTTTGCTGTCTGCAGTTAAAAAGAGAAAACATCTCCAGTTCACACATGAGCACTAGTGTTGGACAGTCGATAATTGTAAACAAATTATGTGGTCCGATGAATCACGTTATCAGTTGCACCATGCCGATGCCCGAATGAGAATGTGGCGGAAACAGCACGAAAGTATGGACCCCAAATGCATTGCTACAACCCTTCAAGCTGGTGGAGGCACCGTTATGGTTTGATGGTTTGGGGAATTTTTTTCTGGCATGCTTTGCGCCATTTAATTCGTGTTGATCAACGTCTGACTGGCACATCATATCTAAACATCGTTGCGGACCAAGTGCATCATGTCATGTGGATGATTTATCCCAATGGCGATGGCTACTTTCAACAAGATAATGCGTCCTGCCGTAGTGCTCGTATTGTAAAGGATTGGTTTCAGGAACATGCCGGTGAGTTTACTTTGCTCAGGTGGACACCACAATCTCCAGATCTCAACCCTATTGATAATTTGTGGGATGAACTTGAACGAGCCGTCAAACAGCTGGATCCACAACACTGGAATCTCACACTCCTGGAAAGTGCTATTCATAAAGCATGGTCTCAGATTCCACAAACCACCTGTCAACATCTTGTGGAGTCCATGCCACAAAGAATCGACGCAGTAATAACGGCGATAGGTGGCCCAACGAAGTACTGAGTGGGTGGTCAGAATAAAGTGGCCACTCAGTGTATAATACAAAAATTTACTTTCGAAATTTCTTAACAACGGGAATAGAAGAAATAATGTTCTAAATTACTGTGGAAACTGCTGACGTACAAATATGCTGTTCATGTGCAGTCTTTTCCTGAAGCTGTGATTCCCTTTACATTTTTATTAATTTAAAATTATCTTCTCTTTACGTTTTCTTCTGGTCAAAATGGGCATTAAATTAGGCTGCAATTTCCATAAAAAGATTCCAAGTGTGAACAAAGCTTTTTAGATGTTAATTTGAGGTCTAAATTTTTTAATGGAAAACTTTTTAATTTTGGCATTTGTTTTCAAACTTGTCTGACGTGTGTTAAGAAAGTTTCACCACACAGCAGGTACCAGTGTGACTAGTGTAAAGTATGAAAAATTAGCATTTCGCGTTATAGAAATATACTTTACTTTGAAAACTGCTCATTGTGTTTTCTGAAGAAAGTTGTATAGTGTAATAAGGTATTTTTTATAACGTTATCCAAAACATTACTCAATTATAAATTTATTATTCAAAACAAAACTTTAAGATAGACATTATTTTATTCCTCTTAAAAAAGAAGGTATTTACGATAGCAAAATGAATGCATTTTACATTTCAATCGGTTTGCTTTTTTGAAAACCACTAAATGTCGCACTACATCAGAGTTGTAGTTTCTATACTGTCGAACTATGTGACTAACCTTTATTTCTTTTAAAAACTGCTGTTGTGTTATACCAGGATAACAACAAAATTGTAGATGTTTACAAGTTTCGATTACTTGTTTTTCGTTTCACAAATGTGCCGTTAAATACCAAAGATATATGTGTGCAGAAATTGTGAACTCTCCGTGATCGCTTGACTTTGAATATTATGTGAAAGAGCAAATCAATGGGAATCTCAATATTCCATGTCTTACGGCACTGGCTCTCTCCCTTCCCTGGAACCAGTGACCCTAAATTAGGGACGGGCGACTGCTTATAGCCCATTGAGTTGCTCATGGTGGTCGTTAAACCTTCAACCAAAAAAAAATCCAAACACAGAACGGACGCTGTCTCGGGGGAAGATGAACAGCCTTTAGTCCTTTCCTCCTTTTTCTGCGCAATAGTTATTGCGCCCTTTGTCAGTAATTTAAGAACGTTTAAACACGGGCATTAAGGTGTTGAAGGAACGAGATCAGTTGTACAGCTTCCCTTGCAGCACTGACGGTACAATTTATCTCATAATGTGACTCATAGGAAAAGTGCGTGGTAGTAGAAACAGGTATGAAAAAAATTCTAAAAATATGCAGTTTCCCGGAAGTGTGTCACACATTTGAACTCAGTGAGCTGCGTACTGTACAGTTCTCAAGGCAGGAAACTCGCAATCCAAAGACCAACTGATTGTTACATTAGATATCAACACAAATTTGGTAAGTGGCGAAGAGACATAAAAACATCCAAAGCTCCTGTTTGGGAAAACAACAAAACAATGAATGACTCGGTGTAGTCAGACGTAGATCTCCCCACAGTTTATGAATAACAGCAATCTACAAAAAACACAGTATTTATAGTTTGGTATTTGCTTCTTCACGTTACTGAATGAAAACTTACCGAATGATTTAAACCAGAGACGAGGGGCATTTACAATCTAAAAATGTAACACCTCGCGGCAGGCCTTGATTTCGTTTTTTTTCAGCAGCAGCAGTACTTGCTAGTTACCTTGTATTTTACTAGCAAATTGGATTATCTGCTAGCGAAAGTTTATTATCATTATACAAAATAAACATTAACATGTCCTTCTCCTTTGTCAATCATAACACATTTTGATTTCACCCCTGCAACTGTCACATTGTAATGCTGAAAAGATTAGAAATATTTAGGTGTAACTAACCATTTCACGACCTGACAGATTAATTCTAATAATTTAATTCCAATGCAAATGTTTAAAAAAACGTTTTTTTTTTATTTTACTTCATTCACAAAATTCAGCATTACTCAGGTTATGCTTATAATAACTGACGTGGTTAACTGTATAAGATTCACGCAAGTTCACCCGTTTTTCCATTCCCTAAACTTCGATTTCTTTTTATTTCCATTTCTACCAGTATTCCTGCAACACCTGCAGTAAACATTTAAGAATTTGAGGGAGACATGACTGTATTTGGCTATTCGTTTGATCTATTCATCGCTTCAACACATGTCAGAATCGCAATCATGAATTAGGTTCCAACTTATTGTAATGTTCTGATTAGAATAGATTTCCAATTGAAAAAGTTTTCTACCATGGAAACAGCAGAATTTCTTTGCAATGCTAATGCCAATTGTTAATTGCACCATACGTCGGTGAAGTTTCTATGAAGGCTTTATCACGAAAACAATTACGATTGAAACAGTACATCAGGGATATCGCCATATTTATCGAAATAATGCCGTTTTAAGAGCAGATCCAAATGGAACGGAAGTGCGTTTCATCTTGGCCATGTTTCATCCAGCAAATATATTGTTGATATTTTTTGTTACTGTTCTGGGTGAGAGGCATTCTGTGACCCTCATGTGTACTGAACTAATCGATTCGTCTCAGAACATTTACACATGCAGAATCACTTCTCCCAAAATCTTCAACGAAGAGGATGGATTTTATTTTATAGTTCAAAAACCTTTAGGCGAAAGCAATAATACAAAGAGGAACCCGACGTGAACTTCGAATGCACTGGGGGCTAAAAATTCGACGTTCAATCTCGATTGCGCTAAGGTGTGAAAACGTTGCTTTCTTCGGTGACGTAATAAAACCATTTTCTACGAGTGCCTGTAATATAATGCATTCTGGTATATGGTTATATAAGGGGTAGGTGCGTATTAGAAAGGTTACGTAAAATAATAATGTCGCAGCGTTATTTTCTGATTGCGCTTGAGTTACACTAAATTCTATGCAACACTTTGTATGCAGTATTGAATTCTGAAAACTTTTCTAATTAAAAATCTTCATGTTTAAACTTGGGTGACGAGCTTGCTTGCAAACCCACTGAAGGAAAATCCATACTTCCGGTAAAAAAGAATTTGAATCCGCTTTGCCAACTATTTAGTTTTTCAGCCACTGCGTTACTGAAATATTGTGTACCTCAGAATAATATAACGCCTGAAAATTTGAATTGCTGTTCTCGGAATGTTCATCTCTCTTCTTACAATTTAATAGAGCAAAATCAATGCTTGGTTTTCACGCGAAAATACCGTTCCATAGGCTTGATAGTATTTGCGTTCAGTGGTTTTAAAGAAGTAAACACTGCATACTTTCATGGAGAAGAAGTCAATTTTCTACATAATGAATTATATTTCCCAAAATGAAACCAACACCTGCATCACATTTTGTTTTTTCCTTTTTGCATTTTTTTCGTAACACAATTTTGACAGACAATAATTTCTAATCTCGTAGGGGCAGTGAAGATTCAGGAAGTACCTAACGACAGGTTTCCTACTCACTGTAGATGGAGGTTTAGAGCAACTTTGTGGTTTTCCTGTGCGGACGCTTCTGGAGGTATTTTCGCTAAATGGTTAATTAAAACTTTTCGTGCTTCAAATACAACTGGTAATTGCGACGTCATCAATGAGTTGTCTACGAAATAAATGGAATGTGACCCGCCTTCAGGTAGCTTTTGAACCAGAAGACTTGAGATTATGTGCATGTAATTTACAAATCTCACTTACTGTAGCTACTATATTCTCAGGAATGATTTTTCAGACTTTATATGTTATTAAATAAGTTGCATTTTTTATGAATTGAACTTTCTTCGTTCTCAGAAAATAAATTATTAATTTCGGATATAGGAAATTTTGCAGCTAATTGGACTATTAAATTATATTTGTATAGTGTCAATTCTGAAAAGGAAGCTTTATGGCTGTCTATCTGTCTAATAGACAGCCAAAAATGTTTATGATTGATTCCAGGGTTTGTCCACTGTACAATGAAATTTATTTTGGTTAAGATGCTACCGCAAACATTACTGCAAGTCTACCATAGCTTTGTTAATTGGAAATTGATATTTACTTGCAAACACCAACAAGAAATAATTTCGTGCTTCATTATGAGACTGCAATTCCTTCCGAGAAAAAATACAGCATATTTATGAGAATTTTAAGAAGGAAATATTTACACTTTCCAAAACAATATATTTTTTAATTTAACACCTTTATTTACGTTGCTGGAAAAAAAATCCTTTAAGACAATTGCCTCAGTCGTACTTCATACAACACACCTTCACAGCAAATTTCACACACGCGATGTTGTTTTGCTAAATAAATTCATACAGTGTTTGAGTTTCAAATGATTTATAGGCATGTAGACGTAAGGTTTGATAAAGTAGAAAAATGAAAATAAAATTTTGAAACTATGCAAGGCCCTTGATCAACTTCTAAAAATGTTTAACCAGATATTGGATTTTAAAAAGATATTTCGGTAGAGATTTTATTTTTAGCTGTACTTTATTTTTCCTCAATCCGATGTAAAAAACAAACTGTTTGCAAAGGTATGTTACTCAGAGCAATAAATATTTGAAATTTTCGGTGATTAAGCAATATTTGCATCAATCTCTATAACTTCACGCGATTTAATATGTTTTAGCGTAACCTGTTGCTACCAATGTGCATACACGTCTCGTCCTAGGATTACATTTCTTTTAATTTATTCATTTTTTGTAGACGCTATACACCTTCTAAGGTCCTTCTTTATTTCCATGCTGTTTTTTTTTAGGAAAGGTTTCGTAGTTAACTTTAATGATAACTTTAACTTCAGAGCCCTCTAGTAATTTGACGTTTTTGAAACTGGTGCTATGTAGAATAAATATTAGTAATTTCTGTCGGAATGTTGTAATGCCACAACGGAAATTATCGGCCAGAGGTCGGGGTTGGAAAAAACAATGTTGGGTAAGAACATAAATTATTGATCTATTATATATTGTTTAAAAACATAACGTCTTGCTTGTTGAGTTCTACAACATAAATTATTGATCTGTTATGATAGTGTATGAACTTATTTATTTATTTCTTGTTTAGTTTTACTTTATTCAACTTGATTCCTTGACAAATAAATAAAAGTTTGTGTGCCTTTAATTATTCGAAGTAAAGAGATAACAGGAATATAAATCGAAAGCTGTAGGTTAGGAAATTTTATATTTACAATGAATTTGACCTGAGTTGTGACTGACTCTAAGTTAGAGAAACAATTTTGTTAACTTTCGTGAAGACAAAGTATGAAACGTGATGTGGAATTAATGTAGATCTAAAGGCACATGTTAAGTAGTAACTAAACTTCGTATCAATTTATAACTCTACCTGTATTTGACGTTTACTTAAAGCTGCATTTGCTGAAATGCAAGAATTTTCAAAAAAATGTTCTTAAACAGCGTGCAAATTATCCAGTCTTCTGAAACCAACGAAGTAACTTTATGTGCTGAGGCATCGAAATGGCACTAAAGAAATTTAGAAGCACAGTTGCTGAAATTGCCAGCAGATTCTGTTCTTCCATACGAACTCAGTAATATCTAGAGTTCTTTTCTACTGAGAATTTATCGAAATCATAAAGTCCAAATGGAATACATAATAACAAAATATAAAAGTATATACCTCACGCATCGGTCTTGCATAGAAATCTTATGCTATATTTTTACGTACGTTAATGTCATTTACTGTATGTTTAAAAAGAACATCGATTCGGTTAAATACTTCTTTGGGATTCCGTAATACTCGGACAAATACTTTGGTAGAAATATAACATCGGTATTCAAATATTTAATGTTTAGATTTTCGTGAAAGTTCGAATGTACGAAAACGATACACACTAGATATTTTAACTATATATTTCGAAAAAATATTTATGTCAAGTTATCCGGGCATGGAGGAATTACTTTGAGTTCATAGTTTTATAACGTGTTTGGTTAAGAGGTTAAACCTCCAGAAAATCCTATGTTCTAGTCCAATTTTAAGATTATTGTACATGAAATAACAATAAATTACATTCAATCTCTCTATGTCACTGATACGAGAAAACATTGAGTTCGCAGTTGATAAAGTCTATGGAATTCAAGGAATTTAGATCATGTCCTTAAAGCTTTCTGAGAATTTCGGGAAAAATGTCTGGTTATTCAATCATGTATTTCAAAATCTGGTTCCTGCGATATTGAATAAATACATGGTGTGTGTTCTATTACATTTCCTGCGTAAGTCGCTCTGAACAGAAACAAGAGGAAAAGAAAAATACCTAAACATGTTTCCCATGAATGTAGCAAATCAAGTTCCTGCAAGCTAGTAAATGATACAATAACTTTCGCAGAAATGAGTTCGCATTTGGGCACAGATACAGTAAAAGTTAGATATCCTCTTTGTTACAGGTCACAAAAGAAAAATGTGAGTTCTGTATAAAATATTCCCCTGCAGTTGGAGGAAAACACACATATGACACAAATGTAAACAATGAATAAAAACTTCGCTACTGAAAGATAGCTAAAATGTTTCCTACAATGTGTAAATCATAGTGCTGTGTAGATCAGGTTTTCTCACACTACACACTGCCAAGAATTGTTAAGGTGGAACACTCTATAATGAGCAGATTGTATATTTAGAAATGTTACGTGTAAACGCCTCGATATACAAATTTAGATATTCGTATTTTATTTCCGAGAGAAGAGTTACAGCTGTTTCTCATTTCGTTTCTGTTTTTTTTGTTTTGGAGTTCCAGGTAACACATCTTCATAGATGCTCTCAAGGCGAAAAGTGAAGAACAGAAACTTGATGAAATCTTTCGTGAAAGCATGAATGATCTAGTGGAAGTTGAGGAAGAAAGTGAAAACGTTGAGATGCAGCTTGATGCAACACCTCCAACGACATATGAAACACGTGAGGCCCTCAGCATCATACGTCGGTATTTAGAACATAATGGTGCACCAACTGAAAATTATGAAGATTTTTAAAGTCTGCAAAACTTTATCGGGAAAAACCTGGCATTACTAAAGCAAACAGCATTTAACATGTTTTTATTGGAAAAGTGTTATATTACAAAGGTATGCAAAACTAATTTTTTATGATACATTTATGTACAGTATATCCTTTCAATTACGTATGATCATGATTTTGTGCGAAAACAAGATGTACGATAAAATTCCAATAACATAATTACGAATTCGAAGAATATTTAAAGAAACGTCAATTGCAATGCAGTGTATATTGCAGTACCTATCAATAAGGTAAAATTTTTCGAGGACGCTTAATGTTATCAGATTGCCAACTCACCGACGTGATCGCATTACAGGGTGCCCACTGCACAAACTTCATTCAGTAAATCTATTCCAGTTATAATAATGAACTTAAAAACTACAATGAAAAGAAACATTACCTTAAAACAGTACCAAAACATAAAATAAGATATTTCAAGAGCATTCATGCGCCATTGCTATCTAGTAATGGCGCATGAATGCTGCTGGGAAAAAAAGGGTGTGCTGCGACCAGATTTAGAGGATTCAACATCTAGGAGTACAGAGTATGGATTCATTTTCTTAGCATTTTGCCTTGAATGCAACACGGTATTTAATTTTCAGTTTTTGCTAATGAACATTTTTGCTTGGTTTAGAGCTATTTTACTGAGTGGATATCCATCGCTCCAACCACAATTCATTTGGCAAGATATTTCGTTCGCATTTTATTTAAATGAACGAACATATAACAAAAGTAGCTACAGAGCGACAGTCATCTTATTTACGTATTAGATTTCGTTTCGCAACTTGTCATCCCGCTGTGAACAATATTGTATATCTGGTAGTGTTTTTGCTCCTTTAAACTTCAAATAGAAAAAAGTGAAAAAATGTTCAACCCGTGGATTGCAATATTGCCCTTATTAGGGTGTTGCAAAAAAATTATGCACTTGTACACAATACAAATGTATGCATTACGGAGAGTCAAGGTAAGTGAATCTGCAGCTTCATGAATGAACTCGTTTTAGATATGTACTGCCGTGCGACGAAACAGTTTAGGAACCCAAATGTTCTGTATTCTTCACGTTTCTTTAATTGTTTAACCGACTTTAAACGCTGAAGGAAATTGAAACTATTTTCGTGCATGTGTAGGAATCTAATAGATGAGGTGAATGTAAAACCGAACAACAATTCAAATCTTTTTCTTCCAAATCCCTTAATTTCTGGAATATTTTACTTGCACTGAATAGTGTCAACCATAAGAATATAAAACCATATTCTAGTTGTTCACCAATAAAGCTTGTTTAAGATATTGTCCGGCATTAAGTACAAAACTTTTCTTATTATGATGGTAATTGGGTACTTAAAATTCTCTTACAAATTGTATTCTTTTTCGTGTTTTATTTGCTGTTTTCTGTGTTTTCATCGTTCGAGTATAAGAAAATTTTGAACTTTACAACAACATTTACCAACCGTATTTAAAATTTTAATTTGCAGTAAATAACAAAAAAGTTTATAAATAAGTATGTTAAAAAAAATTCATTTCAGTTGAAGTGACTAAAGCTTTTAACCTTCCCACGAAAGGCAATTGTGTAAAAATATGTTAACAGTCTGTATATTAGTGATTAATATATTTTTTATTTCATTAATTCATATTTTTATTTCCTTTTGTCGTTTAACAACTTAGCAATTTTTATTTATAGGACCATTCCTATAAGGCGTAGTAAACGCTGATACCATAAGTCGTGGCATTCCAGTATGTACATAAGAAATTATTTCGTTATATAATTTTTCTGAACTGAAATATCAACAGGAAAGAACGATTATTGGTGTGAATATCAACCTTTTGCGGACACTTTACTAGATGCAGATTTCTGTGTGGAAAATACGACGGTGAAGATTTCGGTGCAGATGATACTACTTAATTTTTTGGTCGTACTCCTTGTAAACATTTTCTCACATACATGTTTTTTAAATAGCTGTTTTATTTCCCATTCTTAAGAATGCTTAACAATTATTTTTCAGCTTTTTTGTTTCCGAATTTTTAGAATGATGAACAATTCCTTTTTAGTTTTAGAATTTACTCGAAGATCACATATTTATGAATTTTTAAAATCAAAAGTACATATTATGATATAAATATTAAATATCAAAACTTCCTAAATTATTATTGCTATAATTTATTAAAATTCATAAATATGAAATGTATGAAGCTCTGATGGATTCAGCATAAAATGACGCCGATCATATCTGTATTATAAATTAACCTTTAGAACATTTTGAAGATCACTAATTATTCTGACGCACAAGAAATTCAGAAAAATATTCGTGAATCATAAATATAAGCGAAATCAAAATTCCGAAAAACCTAGATGATTAAATACCGACTAAACATAGACAACTATGTCTATGTTTATTCGGTATTTAATCATCTAGGTTTATTCGACATAGGGGGAATTTTTATATAAAACTGCCATTATAAATCTGTTCTGTCAAACAAACATTTTCTAGCTATTCGGTTAGAAGAAAGGTCAGAATTGAATTTGTTAGAGAAACGATCATTGGAGCCTTTTCTCTGCTCCGCCGTGTATTAGATTTAAGATAGTTCCTAATATTGGACCAAGCTGTTTGACTCTGGCTATTTACATGGTCTAACGTATGATCACGCTCCCAGCAAACAGCATCACTTCTTGCTGCAACCACGAAATATCTACACAAACCTACCAGCATTTCATTTAATGGCACATATGGAACCACACAGGCAGAATGAAATTACTGAGTTGTAGAAACGACTCGCTAAGGAGCCATTTAATAGCCATTATGATATAACATGAAACATCAGGTATCCCTTGTGTACAACATGCTTTTTGTGAACACCTATTTTCAATATCATCTCTGATATGTCGTAAAACTCATGTGAGACATCTTGCAAGGTGAGTCTCCTTAAGCAAATCAAAAGTTCAAGAATCATATAGATAACGGAGAATCCGTACCTCATATAGAGATACTGTGAAAAACATAATTTCCGTGTGATATTCGGAAGACATCATTTTCAGGAACAGCTTTGTCTTTAGTTGAATGACTGGATCACTGGAGACTAGAGGCTTAATTTCATAACTACTATTCCAGGATCAAAAGTGCTACTCACATAACTACTATTTTCATAACTACTATTCACATTTCCTCAATAAATCTCGCTTTGAGAATCGTAAGAAAAAGGCAGTTATGTTAAAATCCTCCTTAATCACAGAAATATTAGCAACTCCTTGTTTTCTGTAAATTTGGAAAATAAAACATACTCAAAGAACGTTTGAACTGACACGTCAGGGACTAGTAAATTAAATATGTATTTGATGGAATCAATAGACAGGATCCCTTTTGAAAAACTAATCTTAAACAGTAGTTTCATTCAGAGTTTCGTAGCCATACATCATTTGGCACCACAGATTGTGTTTCTTGGAGACGACGGCTTTTCAAAAGATCAGTGCTGTCCAACAGCATGAAGTGGGCATTGAATCACAGTTAATACTCCCTTGCTTTAATTTATTGATGCACAGATTTTCAACTACTCTAAATTAATTATGCTATATTATAATAATATGACGAACGAGGAGCTTGCGTGGATTCCATAGTAAGAAATTTCAAGGCGTACACAGCATAAGTGTAGAAATATGATTCCCATTCCGTACTTTAATTCTACTCAGCAAATTTAATTTTCTGGACATCCTTTGTTTTCCCCCTCTTTCAGACCGAATGCCTCCGATGAAGTCGTAGGGATTTTAAAGCTTCTATTTGTGTCATGTTCAGATAGCAGTTTCCACTTCACATACCTATTATGACGTTCTCGACAGTGCTTGTTGAGCACACCATTTGTGTTTTGTCTCTCTGCTTCCGTCATCATATTTCATTCCAAACGTTCTTCCATAGTTCGATCCATATCTGTTATCTTCGGAAATCCCCATGGTCGTTTTTGCCATACTTCCGTTGACAATTCAGACTTAAGTGCAAAGCAAATTGAGCATGGCTCAATATGATGTAGGAGCTTTGGGCAATTGCAAATAAATGGACATGTATAACCACTGATCACGGAATGTAAATGGAGTATAGTTACTTTGCCATCATATATGAAATTATGTCTTTCTGAAGTGCAATATTTTTATCGCTAAAATGAAAAAACAAACTCTGCACAATGTAAAATATTAGCAGTAGTTTAATAATTTTCCAAAAAATTCAAAATTTCTTAAAACTCAAGTTAGGCGTACTACAATAAGTACGTAAAATATATCATTTGCACGAAAATTGTGGGTTTCATGATAGAACTCAAACTCAAGCCACGCGCCCCTCACCCATCATTAATTTGCGAAGTGTTCGCAGCATCTACTCCATAGACGTTTTAACTTAACAAAATGCGAAAACTGCAAGTGCATTTAAATTTAACCGGAAATTTTATTTGAAAAAAAATAATGAAATGTTTGTTTACATTTTTTTCCAAGCAATTCTTTTCCCGTTCAGGATTTTATCTCCTAATAAACAGAGGAATTTTGTTAATCCATTGATCAATATTGAATTTTTCAGTGTAAATGTATACAGCTAGACATACTGTAAAAGACTAACTTCCACGCACAAAAGTGCGGAATGATACATTGACACTTAATGACTTGAGCTTGTGATGAGTGATGTGGGTAGTAGCGTCAGAGATATTGAAGGAGTAGGACATGCCGAGCTTTGGCTAAGACAACAAGTTCAGTTTGTACCGCGGAGTTAATCCAGTTTATGTCTTTGTGTAAATTAGTAAGGTAATAAATGTTTTGTGTTGTGATCGAGTGTCTGTGATGTTACAGACAAATAAAGAAGTGGAGGCACCGGTGGGATATCCGAGCTTCGACGGCGTTTTTATAACCGTGGAAATCAATGAGTTGAAAAATCTTCAAGCGTGAGAACGAACCGACGCAACAGGGATATTTTTTTCCTCTTTGTTATGGGAAGAACAAAGGATGGTGACTCTTGTTTTTCTAAATTACTTCGTGAGAAAACAAACAAGTTCCCAATCGGATTTACACTTACGTTAGATGTTTATGTTAGTACTGTCTTTGTTGTTGTTGTTAGAGAATTACCCAAAGGAATGAGATATCAAAGCAAGCTTTTTAGAAGTTTCCGGGCACGGAACTGAATAGAAGGAAATAATTTCTGTCAAGAAATAGTACATTCATATCAACTGTTTGAGCCTAGACTATAGGTGAATGTAGAATATTGTTGTAAACAATTTCCGTAAACGTATACACATATACGATAATAGAAGGAAATAATTTCTGTCAAGAAATAGTACATTTAGGCCAACTGTTTGAGCCTAGAGTATAGGTAAATGTAGAATATTGTTGTAAACAATTTCTGTAAACTTATACACATATACGATAATAAATAAACATTGGGTACACGTAGAACTTGTTGAAATGGCTTTCTTAGGAAGAGCTCGCAAAGAAGATCTTCTGCAGTTGGCGGAAGAATTTTGTATAGAAGTTACGCCAAATATAAAAATTCTGGAATTAAAAAATAAAATTGTCAACTTTGAAGGTTATGAAGAGAATTTTGTGAAAGAACTTTTGGCAGGTATAAAAGAGCGTAGAGAAACAGAAAGACAAATGTAATTTGAGCTTGAAAAACTCAGGATAGAAGCTGGACGTCAGCCGCTGCGAGGCAGTTTGGAGCACAATGCTCATAAACCGAGATTAGAACTTCGTCATTTGATGAAAACATTTGACCCAAAAGACAGCGATATAAATATTTTCTTAGTTCTATTTGAAAGGCAAGCACAACAAGCAGAAATAAAAAGGGAAGATTGGGTCACGAATTTGATAGGACTTTTGCCCTACGAAATATCACAATTGATTGCCAGAGAAAATGTGGAAGATGCTAAAAACTATGAATATGTTAAAAAGTTATTTCTTAAAAGATATAAGTTAAGTACAGAGAAATTTAGATTGAAATTTGTACAACACATGCGTACAACAGAGAAGACCTGGAGAGATTTCGCCTTCGAGTTAGAAAATTATTTTATTGAATGGATTTCAGGATTTAAAATAGGCGATTTTGAAGGGCTAAAAAAATTAATGATCATGGATCAATTGAGGCGGAGAGTGCCTATAGAAATAAGGGAGCATTTTATTGATAAATTGTCAAATATTATTTCACCTTCAGATTTGGCTGATATGGTGGACAATTATGAAAGTGTAAAAGAAGGAACCAAGAAAAATTCGTCGAATGAATTTTGTGCTTCAAAGAAAATGCAAGGCAATGAGAAAAAATACTACAGATAACTATGATCGGGGAAATTTTATGAAAAATGGATTTTATAACAAAAATTATGTTAAGTCAGATGTAGGACAAGGGAGGTCAAATCGGAATGTATCTCAGAATGAAGAAAAGTATGATCGCAGACGGAAGCTTCAATGTTACGAGTGTGGACCCTATGATTACATTCGACCTCAGTGTCCAAAGCTAAAATCACAGAACTCAGGAAGCGTAAATAGAATCAGAGAGGAAACTGAAGGGGATCTCTTGGCACCCTATACCTTTGAAGGAAAAATAAATGGAGATACCATGCCTATTCTCCGGGATACAGGTTCATCAGTTGATATGATTTTTCAGGAGTATGTGTCGCCAGGAGAGTTTACTGGAGAACATGTGTGGGTACAGCATCTTCTGAATGAACTAAAGGTTTGTTTACCATTGGCAGAAATTGAACTAGAATGTGAATTAGGTCATATTGTAACTAAGGCTGCAGTGATTAGGAAGTCGCTAGATCAAGGTAGATATTTACCTGGAAATAAGACTGCCGCTTTGTTAAAAAAACTAATATGCAGTGGCCACTTAATTTAGAACAGGTAAATGTTGTGGTTACTCGGTATCAAGAAAAACAGAAACGAAACAACGAAGAGAGAAATTCAGTAAAGAATGATTCAGGGCAGAAAGAAAAACAAGCCCTTGAAGGAGAGGCTGTGGATTCGGAAGAATCAGGTGAATTAGAAGAAGAAATTCTGCCACTGAGGCACGATGAAGATAAAGCCATGTTAGAGTTGGTAAAATGGATTCAAAAGGTTTCAGGAAAGATCAACGGCAAAGTTTGGAATTAGGAAAAATTCTCAAAGAAATAGAGAAAACAGATTTTAAAAAAGGCAAATGGTTATGCTGTACTAAAAAATGGGATGTTGGTGAAGAAGAAGATCAACAAGATTGGCGAAGAGGGAGATCTTTTAGTTGTTCCAGAACAATATAGAGAACAAATAAAAAACATGTGTCATGAGGGAACTTCGGGGCATTTAGGAGTGACAAAAACCAAAGACAGACTAGCGAAGTATTTTTATTGGCCAAACTGTTATAAAGACATTGAAGAATTTGTAAAATCTTGTGATTCATGCCAACGTGCTGGAAAACCTGGGGACAAAAAGAAAGCACCTTTGATAATAGTTCTAATTATTCCTAAAATTTTTACAAAGATCAACCTTGATGCCTGTGGGCATTTGCCCGAGACTTCAAGCGGAAATAGATACATAATGACAGCTATGTGTTTGTCATCCAAATATCCAGATGCGGTGCTAGTCCAAGACATAGGATCCAAGTCGGTAGTTGACGCTTTGTTACACATTTTTAGCCGCATGGGATTTCAGAAAGAAATTCAAACTGATCAAGGAACCAGTTTTGTAAGCATTTTGACACTAGAATTTCTGAAGCGGTTTGGAATAAAAGTTACTCATATTTCTGTATATCTTCCCCAAAGTAATCCGGTAGAATGATTCAATCGAACTATTAAAAGGATGTTGAGAGTTTTATGTCTTGAGTCTGCTCCATATTGGGAGAAACAGTTACCGGCGGCGCTGTTTGCTTTGAGAATTGTGACACATGAAAGCACAGAGTTTACGCTTGCAGAATTAGTACATGGAAAAAATTTGAGGACGCCAATGACATTATTGTATTATTGTATGGAAAATGGATGGGTCATCCTGAAGAAGAAAATTATGTCATTGAATATGTATTTGAGTTAACAAATTGGATGAAAAGATGTCAAGAACTTGCCATTAAAAACATGGAAGTGGCTCAATTGAAAAGAAAATATTGGTATGACAGAAATGCGGTAAAACGTGAATTTCAAGAAAGAGATTTAGTTCTGGTTTTCGTTACCTGCAGGCCAAATAAGTTAGCGAAACTGAGGAAAGGACCAGGGAAAATTGAGAAAACATTTTCTGAGACTAATTATGTAGTAAGCTTTGAAGGCAAAAATGTAAAGCATCAAGTATATCACTTTAACATGCTGAAACCATACCATAAACGACTAGAAATTGTGAACTTATTGACCAGTTGTGAAAATGGTGAAATGGATTTACAGAATAAATTTCCGCAAGTTGAAAAAATCTAAATATATTTAACTTCTCTGATATCGAGGAGAACAGTTAACTTCAAGAGCGCCTAAGTGGCCAACAAATTCAGGATTTAAAAAAAACTATTATGTCATTACTTGAAAATGTTTTCTAATATTCCAGGAAAGACTCATTTGGTCGAACATGATATCGAGCTAACTAGTAATGCTATTGTAAGAGTTAAGCCTTACAGAATGTCGCCCAGGCAGATAAATATTCTTAAAGCCGAGATAGATAAAATGCTGCAGTACAAGATTGTAGAAGTTGGTGAATCAGACTATGCATCACCCATGATTTTAGTAGGAGTACCCGGAAGAGATCCAAGCCCATGTATTGATTGCAGGCGATTGAATAAAGTGACAAGGACCCAGTTCTATCCATTGCCCAACATAGAAGAAAGAGTCGAAAAGGTTTCTGGAGCAAAGTATATTACCGTATTAGATTTAACAAAATGGTACTGGCAAATTCCATTAAGTGCTAGAGCTCAACGATCGGCAGCGTTTGTGACTACTTTTGGAACGTATCGGCCCTTAAAGATGCAATTTGGCCTTAAGAACGCACCTTATTTCTTTAGCAAAATGATGTCGGAACTTTTGAGAGGCTGCGAAGAGTTTGCCGTACCATATCTAAATGATATTGCCATTTTTTTCGAAAACTGGGGAGATCATTTGATACATCTTAACCCTTTAACCGGCCGGTCTGCGGGAACAAATTGTCGCCAAAATCACCCGAAGCTTGAACGCGTATTGTCTCCAAATTCCCTTCCTCTTTCGAAAAAACTGGTCCCATTTCGGCGGGATTTCAGCTTTTCCAACATAGCGATTGCTGTCCCCCTTCTCACCTCAGTGGGTGGAACGCAACCCTGTGACAGGGATTAACGATGCCATCAAGTGTCCTTTATGCTCCGTTCTATGACCCAAGGCGAGAACAGGAAGGCCAGTCTCCTCCAACACAATTCTTGCTGAGTCGGTCGGAAGAAAAAAAATTAAAGGAAAGAATTAACATGTAAAGACAGTGATGCCCACTACATTGAAAAAAAAAAAAAAGAAAACAGTTTTACATCCGCATACATTGGATTTAACCATAGTGGTTGAATCGTATGTAGACGGGAACACACGTTTCCCTCAACTTCCGTTATCGAGAACACCCCCTGAATTTTTGAATAAAGTTTTTCACATAACATATTACTCTTTCCTAATTTTTTTAATTTCAAAACTTTGTATTTATAAAATTTAAATTTAATTCAAAATAATTGTGTTCTATATTTTTCTAAAACCAAATATATCGATATGAAGTTACTTTTGTTTTCATACCACTGTGTGTTATGAGTGGCGCATACTTTCCAAAAATTCCCCACCCTTCCAAAAAATTCTTGTCCATTGCTCAGATGAAGGAACAAAAATTACTTTTAAATTACCTTATTCCAACGGATCCAGGAAAACTCGTACACTTTCTCATGCCGCTGAGAAAAGTGCAAACGGCGGAAAACTCGTACACTTTCTCATGCCGCTGAGAAAAGTGCAAACGGCGGAAAACTCGTACACCCTTTCAAGTAAGGGGATATACACAAATTGCGTTTCGGTCCGAGATTTTGACAAAGTGTACGAGTTTTCCTAGCTGAACAAAACGGAATGTACCAGTTTTCCTAGGGATCTCAATGGGTATGTAAGATCAAAATGGCTCAAGGTTTATGTAGAACGTTTCTGACTCCTTTAATCTTGAGTTATGATTTTAATATCTCCCATGTTATAACAAGCAATAAAGGCTAATTAACAGGGGCTCAACGAATCGATATTCAGGTGCTGATCCTTTTAGAAGATTTTAAATTACAACCTTGATATTCCGTATTTCTAAACATTTTATAAAACCTAATAAAAGGCACTCAATGGATCACAAGCCACCTAGGCCGCGGGCCCTTTTAGAAGATTTTAAGTTACAACCTAGAAATTTCGTATTTGTAAACATTTTATTGAACCTAATGAAAGACACACAAAGGATTATTTCTCACCTATTTACAAGCCACCTAGTCCGCGGGCCTTTTGAATAGATTTTAAGTTGCAACCTAGATATTTCGCATTTGTAAATTAAACAGTGACAAACGGTATTGATTTGGACATGTCTGCTGTAGTATAAATTCCACAAGAGCCGTAGCTCTTAGATTATGCAAACGATGTACGTGTAAAAATATCTCATTCCCTTCGTCACCTTCCCCTTTAATTTTTTTCTTTAGTGAAGGAATGATGTTATTGTACCTTAATGAAAAAGAAACAGTTCCAACCCTTCTTACGAAACCACAGTATACATTTCAGGGAAACTTTTTTTTTCTTTTTCTTGTAGGGGGGGGATTAATCTCTAGTGGGACTCCGAAGTGTAAGGGGTACCCAGGATTCCCTACCACTCATTACCTATGCTCTTTTTCGGGAAACGATCACACCATATCATATCGGTAAACGGTAAAAATACCCCGGGGAAAATAGCCCCCTGAAAATACCCATGAAAATTTAAAAGCGGTAAAGGCAATGTTCCGGTGAGGCGATTTACCGGCAACCCTGCCACACCTCTTTCAGCAACTTGGAAAATTTCCACAGAAGAAAATTGCCACGTTTTTCATTAAAGGGTCGGGTACAAATTGCTGTTCCTCCGAAGAACACTTTGAATGTGTGACAATTTTTCCAGTGGGGTAGTTTTCTAAATTCCCGAGTTATGTGTGGCAGTTTTCCAAGGTACCTAAAGAGGGGAAGGAACTCTTTTTTGTCTGAATGTTTATGCGGGTTCATACGTGTTTAGGGCAACTGGCCACAAGAGTTCAAGGGGGGGGGGGGCTATAAAGATTGCCGTTTCTGAACCTATATTGAGAACTTAATTGGGAACTCCAAACGAATTTCGAGAAAACGTTCCATGTAAGCCGAGCGAGAATTGTACTTTAATTTGAAGAAATAAATTGCCGAGGATTCGAGGTACACTTGGTTTGGGAGGGGCTCTACTCCCAACTTCCGTAATATTATATTCTTGGCCGCTGGAGTTTGTCAGTGTATCCAGGATGTTCCTCTTGAAGCGTCCGCAAGGTCCGTGGGCTGGGGGGGTTACCAAAAAATGTTAGAATCGACGTAGAGCTGTAAACATCAGTACCATGTTTTATATAATGATTCTGTACACGACCACGAATTTTCAGGAGGGTGGGGTGAATTCAGCCCCCCCCCCCCTCATGTGTCTAAGAGCTTTTCATGGATAACATCGAGGATACACTGACCGACTCTAGAGGTCCAGAATATAAAATTACGGAAGTTGGGGGTAGAGCCCTCCAAACCAAACACCTCGTATCCCCTTTTACAGACTTCACCAACTGACCGGGGCAGTGGGGAAAGGCATACATAGTCTGCCACTAAACACAACATGAAGTATAGAAATTGCGAGCAAATCCCTTACCTTGAACACCTGTTTGCACTCTAAACGGCCCAGAATATAATATTACGGAAGTTGGTGACCCCCCTCCCAAACTAAGTGTACCTCTGATCCTCGGCAATTTATTTCTTCAAATTAATGTACAATTCTCGCTTGGCTGGCATGGAACGTATTCTCGAAATTCGTTTGGAGTTCCCAATTCAGTTCTCAAAATAGACCCAGAAACGGCAATCTTTATAGCCCCCCCTTGAATTTTGGAGCCAGTTGCCTTAAACTCGTAAGAACCTGCATGGAAATTCAGACAAATAAAAGAGCTTCTTCCCCTCGTTAGGCACCTTGGAAATCTGCCACATATAATTCGGATTTTTTTTTTACTGTCACGTATAAATCGGAATATATTTGGAATTTGGAAAACTACCCCATTAGAAAAATTGTCACACATTCAAAGTGCTCTTCGGAGGAACAACTATTTGTGCCCGGCCACTTAATGAAAAACAGGGCAATTTTCCAAGTTGCTGAAAGATGTGTGGCAGGGTTGCCGGTAAATTGCCACACCGGAACACTGCCACACATCAGTGTTCCTGTGTGGCAGTTTACAGTGAACAGTTTGTTCTGGGGTATTTCCTTCAGGGTAACTTTTACCGCTTTTAAGTTTTGAGGGGTATTTTCCCCGGGAATATTTTTTCCAGCGGGTATTTTTACCCACATCCTATCATATTATATGCAGAGGTTTTTAGGAAAGGAGTGCCTGACCCCAGTTCTTAAACAACCGTTAGAAATAGGAAGCTAGGAGATTTGGGCTAGAGTGCCCGATAGGAAAGTTACACGGAAGCGAGGTAGAAAGGGGGAGGAAGACACCCTTATTTATTACCGGGGGTCCAGTACCCGGAGTCTGATGGCTTAACGTGCACATTGACGCGTCCGTGAAGGGCTCGGGTTTAAATCCCGCCCGGTGAGGCATGAACGTTGCGTTTTTCTTACGGCACTGGGCCACATTCTGATTTCTTATCTATTCAACACTGGCATGAGATCATTCTGATTTCATGCCACTGTTCCGTTCCCTGGAATCAGTGGCCTTAAATTTGGAACGGGAGACAGCTTGTAGCCCATCGAGTTGCTCACGGTGGTCGTTAAACCTTCAATCAAAGAAAGAAAGAAAAGAAAGATAAGAATTATCGTTCTTTTGTTTTCGTTGTAATTTACACTTTTAGGACAAACGGCATAGTAATAACACAGGAAAAAGAACTGAGGAAGAGTCTCACATCTCTATAATACACTAAATATCTCAATTAAAAGGAACACAAAATTATGAGGGTCGTTATGAGTCACAACTGGGAATGTTTACATGGAGCAGTCAAATGGACGATTATTATACGGTCCCTTTATATATTTGTGTTCAGTTCTCTGGGTGGCCAATCTCCGGTGGCCACTTCTCTTGCACCTATATCATCATTGTCGACTGTTATCATCCACTGTTGGAAGAAGGTCTCCCTAACTTTCCTCCATAACGATCTGCCTCAAGTCAGTCTTCTCCATGTCCCTCCCGCATGCTTTCGAATTTCATCTATCAATCTCCCATGCGGTCTCCTTCTGGGTCTTTTCTAGTCCTGTGGAGTCCAGTATAAAATTTCAGTTCAGCGTTGGTGGTCCGTTCCTCTGGCAATGTATCCAGCCCATTGCCATTTCAGGGATTTTGCACTGATCAAGCTGTCTTCCACTCATATCATTTTCTTCATTCTCGAGATCCTCTTCTTTTCTTTCCTGGTTATATTAAGCTTCTTTTCAGTTGTCCGTATTTTTTTAAGCCTTTATTCGTTAAGGTTCACGTCTCCACTCCATATGTAAGCACTGGAAGGATGCATTAATTAGGCACTTTTCTTTTAAAACATAATAGCATATTGCTCTTTAAAAATTCACTGTTTCTTCCAAAAGCACGCCGATCAAGTTTTATACGCAGATTAATTTATTCATCAAAGGGACCATCGCTTGATATCTACTATCGAAGGTGAATGTAGGTATCCGTTATCTCCAGCTTCTCCCTATCAATCAGTAATTATTTATTTCTTGTAAAATCATTGTACATCATGAATGGAATACAGGATTACACCATACAATACAAATCTGGAAAATGTGAATCCGTTTTTTAGTGTAAATATGGCATGGATGATAAGTCAGATTGTATCCGAAAACTTGAAAATGTCGTCGTCCTGGAGCGGGAATTAAATCCGCGTCTCCCGGATAGACTAGGGCGCTATTAGGGTGACGCGGGTTCGATTCATCAGGAAACGCGGGTTCGATTCCCGCAGCAGGACGACGAATATTTCAAGTTTTCGGATATTATCTGACTTACCACCCACTTCGTATTTACACCAAAAAAAAAAAAAAGATTCATATCTTCAAAATTTGCTTTGTACATCAGTTTTTTCTTCTGCAAGTTCATTTTTAATTCCACTTCTTCACTCTTGTCAGCAAGTTATTGGAACATACTCTGCAGTTTTGAAGTGCCAGTGCCAAAAATGACAACGTCTTCAGCAAAACGAAGGTGAATTAAATAATCTCCATTGATCTTTATCTCTTTGTTTTCCCAGTTCAGTGACTGCATGACATTTGCAATGTGGCATTAAAGAGTTTGGGAGATACAAACACCTGATGACTGATATATTGTTTCAAACATCCGATGACTGATATATTGTTTCAAACATCCGATGACTGATATGTTGATATCCATTTACCACTTTTTCTTATTTATTTAAACATATCAAACATTATGATTGTAACAAAAATTCTGCTGAAAAAGCCAAGGGAGCTTTGCACGAGTTTCATGTGTAGCACAATTTTTTTATTGGTAATTGTCATTCGTATACAAAAATGAAATATCAAGCATTTAACGGAAAACGTCGTAAAAAGAGCTTAGAACTTTTTGTTCATGCAGGCATCTAAGGATTGATGTACTACTTCTCCTATCCCAATTTTAGAATGTATATTTGAATACACCTCACCTTAAAACTCCAATGTAAAAGCTAAATTTTGTTGAAAAGTCTTAGGCATAGGAATTTTGTAAGTGTTTTAGGTTCAGTCCGTTCTTGCTTCTTAATAACATTTGACTGCAAGTTCACACTTACGAGATATTAAAATTGCTAAGTTTCTTCGAACAAGACTGTTGTGAAATTTTCAGAACTGTTCACTTTCCTTGTAACGCTAGGTAAAGTTCTGCCGCTCAGCAGAGGAAATGATCTGACTAGTTTTGTCGATTGCTTAGTTAAAATCAAGATATTTCTTAGTGAAATTAAAAATGACCTCTTGTTTCTAACAGACGTAAGGAAACAACACACATCTGAGTATTATCTTATTTTCAAGACGTGGGCATTTTTTTCTTATTTTCGAGGAGTGCGATTTTTTCTGTGAGCAATATTTCTGTGCGCATTCGTTATTCACATCGGATTAAACATAACAGACACGAGATTGTGCATTAGGAGGCGTAGGCTGTTTTTAAAATAAATGCAAGTGTTTACATGACTGTATTTATGAAAAATTAATCCTGTCTGATCTCGGGTACTGAGAACTGGCCACCGGAGAACTGGCCACCGAAGAACTGGCCACCGGAGAACTGGACACATTGCAATTTCAGTGCCATAAAATTGTTCTGCATAAACAAATTTCGTGTGGCTATATTCCCCACTACTTGAGCAACTTCTGTTCATAATTTTTTTTTTTTAATATTTCATTTTCAGTAAGAAATTTAGACATTTCCAAGATTTTCGGAGCTAAGACTAAGCGGAGAACTGGCCACCGGAGAACTGACCCCGGAGAAGTGGCCACCGGAGAACTGGCCACAAAATTTTTCCGTTGCCACGTCTCCCCGAGATTGGTTATCTGACACACATAAAATGTCCGTAATTTCGTATTTTCTTATTCACGATATTTTTCTATAAACTACTACTAAACAAATTCTCTGCGAGTATTAGCAAACCCAGGAAACTTGTCGGGTAGGGGTGGGGGGACTTAAAACCTAAAATATGAAATATGAAGAATTTCTGGTTCGATCGGGAGATTTCCAGCCATTACAAACTACAAAGTAATCGAATTGTCTGAGGGCATCTGCTGCCTCAGGAAACTAGTGGGGGGAAGGCAATACCGAAAGCGTAAAATATCAAGAATTTCTCATTTCTTTTCCGATCGGGAGATCTTCAGCATTTACAAGCTGCAATGCAACACGACAAATTTTCTCAGCGCATGTGCACTCTCTGGAAACCTGTCGGCGAGATGGGGTTAATACCGAACGTGTAAAATATGAAAAATTCCTCGTCCGATCAGGAGATTTTTGGCATTTACAAGCTACAACTCGACACATTATTTGAAGGCATGTGCCTACTCCTGTGTATGTGGAGGGGGGAGAAACCGAAAGTGTAGAATATGAAGAATTTCTCGTCCGATCGGCAGATATTAACTATTTACAAGCTTCAACTCGACTAATTTTCTGTTCTGAGCGCATGTGCCTACGCAGCAAACCCGTTGGGGGGATTTCAAAAGTGTAAAATATGAAGCATTTCTCGTCCGATCGGCAGATTTTTGGCAATTTACAACTCGACACATTATTTGAGATTATGTGCCTACTCAGCAAACCTGTGTGTGGGGGTACCAAAAGTGTAAAATATGAAGAATTTCTCGTCCGATCGGAGATTTTCAGCATTTAGCAGCTACAACTCGAGACATTATCTGAAGGCATGTGCCTACTCAGTAGACCTGTCGGGGGGTGGTGGGTAGCTTGTAAATGCTGAAAATCTTCGTATCACACGAGAAATTCTTCATATTTTACAGTTTTTATATTCCCCCTCCCCCGACAGGTTTCCAGAGTAGGCACATACTCTCAGATAAGATAATACGTCGAGTTGTAACGTGTAAATGCTGAAAATCTCCCGATCGGAAGAAAAATTCGTCATATCTTACACTTTTGGTATCAACCCCCCCCCCCCCGAAGGGTTTGAAGAGTAGGCACATGTCCTAAGATAATGTGTCGAGTTGTACGTAGCTTGTAAATGCTGAAAATCTCCAGATCGGACGAGAAAGTTTTCATATTTTACAGTTTTCGTATTACCCCTCCCCCCCCACGTCAGAATGCTGAGTAGGCACATGCCGTCAGAAAATTTGCCGAGTTGTAGCTTATAAATGCTAAAAATCTTCCGATCGGACGAGAAATTTTTCATATGTTGCACTTTTGGTATTAACCCCCCCCCCCCGGACATGTTTCCAGAGTAGGCACATACGCTCATATAATGTGTCGAGTTGTAGCTTGTAAATGCTGAAAATCTTCGGATGGGTCGAGAAATGCTTTATATTTTACACTTTTGGACCCCCTTCCCCGACAAGTTTCCTGAGTCAGCACATGCGCTCAGATAATTTGCAGACTTGTAGTTTGAAAACCCTGAAATCTTCTGTTGAAATGTAGATCATAAACATTTTTTATAAAAAAATTACATTAATTATCGCAATTAAGAAAAGACGAAATTACGGAAACTTTATAGGACTCAGATAACCAACCTCTGGGGGTCGTGGGCATAAAGCGGTCAAAAACGCAATTTTTATACGACCCCTTAAAAATTTTGTGGTCAGTTCTCCGGTGGCCACTTCTCCGGGCGGTCACTTCTCCTACACCAGTCTGATCTCGCTCCTCAAAATATGTAGGTTCAAAAAATCCAACTATGGGCAACTCGATATTAAGCTTTCTGATAAGCATAGCTTGTAATATTATTGAATTCTAAATAACATACAATGAATGATAGTCTGACTGGACTTCTGCAAGGATAGCGCGATTTTTTTCTAGCAAACCATTTTCCATCTCTGTGAATCCAAAATCATATGTGTTCAAAAGAATTAGATCAACTGTCTTCGTACAAAGCATGCTGATTGACAACCGACCAACTATTTCCTCCTGTTAAATTAAAGAAAATCGCTTTTTGTGTCTTGTGTGTTTTATGTACTTTTTATTGCTCACACTTATATCTAACTATCTGTTCTCACTAATAGTTCAAATCGTTGCTGTTTTCATTTAAAATAGCGAAGCACTTTTTGAAAAATCCTAAAATAAAGTAATTTTTGAAATTTAAATTTTGTTTTCATTACCACCTAATCAGAAATTTCACGTAAAAAAAAATCATGTCATATTATTTCAATTATTTTTAGGTTGCTGTTGCAAACCGAAAAATCAGTTTCACAGTGGATTTCCTATTTCTTTAAATAAAATTGCGTTAATTAAGTATTTTAAAATTAAAAGATTGTGTTCCCGAAAGTAAAATTTTTTCTTGCCAAATTGATTACAGAGAATTACTGAAATACTCTAAAGTTTTCCTTAAGTTTTAATTGTCGCATAACTACAGTTCAAGCTTCGTGAATTTATCTTTCCAAGACAAATGTAGAAACTGCAATGACATCCAAACGTCTCTCCTTTTAGATTCAGTGCCATTGTCCGAACCCTTTTAGCAGGTAATCAATCAGAAAGGATTAGTGTCAACAGTCCCCGTAAACGAGCAGTTTGAATAACAAAGCAAAGGGGGAATGCAATGTTCACTGTTAACCGGAGTTCGAGGTCACTCGGGTGAGCTGGGCAGTGGACAGATTGCGTACCCCGAGTTATTTCGTGCCAGCCGCTATGGGCCACTGAAACGTACCCCGAGTTATTTCGTGCCAGCCGTTATGTGCCACAGAAACGTACCCCGAGTTATTTCGTTCGAGCCGCTTAAAGGGTTAAAGAAGTGCTACAGAGGTTGCAGAGGGCTTCCTTGATCATAAAACCTTCCAAATGTAAGTTTGCTCAAGATCACGTCTTGTATTTAGGTCATATTGTTGGAAAAGGATATCGGAAACCAACGGAACGAAAGGTTCAGGCCATACAAAATTTTCCTACGCCAAAGAACAAGACGCATGTAAGATCTTTCTTAGGCCTGGAGGGATATTACTGCAGATATATTCCAATGTTTTCTTCGATAGCAGCTCCCTTGACAGACATCTTGAAGGGTAAAAATCGTAAAGAGGAAATTATATGGTCAGAACAATGTGAGAAAGCTTATTTGGAACTGAAAAAATCTTTATCTTGTTTTCCTGTTCTGTATGCCCCTGACTATGAACGTAGATTTATTCTACAAACTGATGCTTCAGATCAAGGAATGGGAGTCGTCCTCTCGCAAGAACAAGAAGTTGGCGCTGATCATCCTGTATTCTATCTAAGCAGAAAACACTCGACAGCAGAGAAGACATACAGTACCAGTGAAAAAGAATGTGCCGCCATTATATTTGCCGTACAGAAACTGAAATGCTACCTGGATGGTCAAAATTTCCTCATACAAACTAATCATAACCCTCTCGTTTGGTTACGCACCAACGCAAGTTCAAATGCTCGTCTGATGAGATGGGCCCTTGCTTTACAAGCATATGATTTCGTTATAATTCATCAATCGTTAACTATGCACAAAAATGTAGATGAACTGAGCAGAATTCCAAATTTAGATGATCCACCTTGATCATGTGTCTGCTAGTGAAAACATTTCTTTTTTTTTTATTTGTGGTATATAATACACAGAAATTGTTGGAAAAAACATAAAGATATTTGTTAAATTAACTCATATATTTCTCTTTGTAAATGGATTATGACTCATTATGTGAACTAAAACTATTGTATTGTAAAATGAAAAGAACTTTTTACCACTGGAAAAAGCTCCTCTGGAGTGACGAGGGGTTGTAAAATACGAAATTCCACGCACAAAAGTGCGGAATGATACATTGGCACTTAATGACTTGAGCGTGTGGTGAGTGATGTGGGTAGTAGCGTGAGAGATATTGAAGGAGTAGGACATGCCGAGCTTTGGCTAAGACAACAAATTCAGTTTGTACCGCGGAGATATTCCAGTTTATGTTTTTGTGTAAAATAGTAAGGTAATAAATTTTTGTGTTGTGATCGAGTGTCTGTGATGTTACAATACTTGTGATTAAGAGCAGCAGTATTTTTTCGCCAAAATTATGTACTTTTACAGGAAATGGATCTGCATGTTTATACACTGACGGGAAAAGAAATCCCAACACCACGAAAAAATAGTTGTAGAGGAATGAAATGGCGGCAATACATTTGTATAGGTAACATATTTAATCGATTAAAGTTTTAAGATCACAGCTTAATGTAAGCGCGCGAAGAGCCATTTTAAATGTGAAATGCTGGTACATTAATAACCGGTGTAACCTCCAGAATGCTGAATACAAGCACGCAAACGTTCATGCATTGTGTCGTACAGGTGCTGGATGTCAGGTTGTTGGATGTAGTTCCATGCCTGTTACACTTGGTCGGTCAATACAGGGACGGTTAATGCTGGTTGGGGGTGACGCTGGAGTTGTCGTCCAATGATGTCCCATACGTGCTCGTTTGGAGAAAGATCTAGTGATCTAGCAGGCCACGGCAACATGTTGACACTGTGTAGAGCATGTTGGGTTACAACAGCGGTATGCGGGCGAGGGTTATTCTGTTGGAAAACACCCCTTGGAATGCTGTTCATAAATGGCAGCACAACAGGTTGAATCACCAGACCGACGAACAACTGTGCCGTCAGGGTGCGTGGTATAACCACGAGAGTGCTCCTGCTGTCGTAGGAAATTGCTCCCCAGACCATAACTCCAGGTGTAGGTCCAGTGTGTCTCGGCCGCACACAGGTTGGTCGCCGGCGCTCACCTTGCCTCCTTCTAAGCAACACACGGTCATCACTGGCACCCAGGCAGAACCGGCTTTCATCAGAAAGCACAACAGGTCTCCACTCCGTCCTCTAGTGAGCTCTAGCTTGACACCACTGACGCCGCAAACGGCAGTGGTTGGGAGTAAGTGGAATGTACGCTACAGGGCTTCTGGCTCGGAGCTGTCCTTCAAGTAACCGATTTGTAACAGTTCGTTGTGTCACTGTGGTGGCAACTTCAGCTCGAATTGCTTCCGCAGACGCGGCACGATGCGCCACGGCCATACGCCGTACACGGCGGTCTTCCCTCTCAGTAGTACCACGTGGCCTTGCGGAATCCGGTTTTCTTGAGGCAGTACCTTCTCTTTACCACCGCTGCCAACAATCATGCACAGTGGGTACATTCCTGCCAAGTCGTTCTGCAATATTTCGGAACGAAAATCCACCTTCTCGTAGCCCTATTACACGACCTAGTTCAAACTCCGTGAGCTGTTGATAATTGCTTCTTCGTCTTCTTAAAGGCATTCTTGACTAACATCAACACACTACGTCGAATCACAACGATAACTAACGCTCACGAACGTTACAGCGCGTATTTACAGCAAACCTGTTTTGCATGTACCGAAGGGCGCTATTAGCGCCACCACTATGCGCAGAGCGCGAAATTTGCATAGACGTCATCTTACAGATATACTCTCACCGCCTACCAACTGTCGTTTATCTAACACAACCCCTTCTTGGTGTTGGGATTTTTTTTCCGTCAGTGTAATTACTGCATACCAATGATTTTACTTTATGCGCTAAAACGCACCATTCTGTTGAAAGAATTTATGCAAAGTTGCAATGAGTCATCAAAGGATATGTTCCATTTTCAATAGCTTTGATGCTCAATAATACGCATTTATTCTTTAAAGTCAGCTGCTAAGGAATGAGCCTTTTTCTTCCAAGGAACTTCAGGATTAAGGTGTAAACTAAATTGAAAAAAAAAGTTATTTTTCAAGAGAAAGAGAATGAAAACAATTAACCGAACAGAACTATATTCTACCTATTCAGAATTAACCAACGATTCCTTTCCAGAGGCACACCAGTCCAACTGAGACTTGGCGTTGATCTTCCAGACGTAAGGCTTGAGTACGGATACTCGGCATTAAAAAACACTTCCTTCAGCTTTCAGCAAACCTTTCTGATGCTGTCGATGTTTCCAGCCGTAGTGTGAACTCGGTGGTGTATGTTGTAGCCGAAGGAAAGCCATTTTGCTGAATTATCCTTTTTTAGCTCTCAAAACTACCACTGTGTCATTTTACGCCACGTTGAGACTCTGGGTTTTGCCTTACAACTCATTCTTCTGTTATTGCTCATATGTAAATGATACCAAGAGAGATGGGTCATTTTATCGTTTTACCGGGCATGTAAGATCGTATAATGGTTAATCTGCTACACAAAACTAGTGTCCATATAAATTCGTTGGGGATTTCAATACTTTCATGTTTTTATTTACATGAATATCATGAATATTGATATTTGAGAAATAATTAATATCAAAATCATAAAAGCTTTGTTTTTTAATTCACAACTTCCTTAAATTCTGGGAGTTACAGAACTTTGTCTTCCAAGATTAAGGCGCTTCATGGAACACAGTGCAGTGTGTACCTCGCTGAGTATAACTGAAGTCCCTGTATCCAGCTCCCCCAAAGGCGAGGGGATCACAGAGATTAATACTCTGTAAACACCGTTGAACCCTTTCTCCCATTAGACAAATGGAACAGTTTTGAGGATCTAAACTCTGAATTTCCATTCACTCAAATTTGACACAGCCTTTTTTTCGCATTTATATTACACCACTGTTTTCACTGACACATTTCCTTTCTTTCACACAAAACAGCTTCTGGCATCCAATCCGTTTGCCTACAAAAGTAGGCAGGCACTCCGGCCTTACCTGAAAAGACAGCAGCTCCAAAGTTAGAAGAAAGACACATTCAAAACATTTACAAAAAAAAAAAAAATGAGGAGCAGGAAAAACTGTTCCTTCTAACCTAGAGCTACGCATATCAGTTTAAATCTCAACTTAAGTTGCTCAATTTTACAGTAAAAGCATTAATTATCCGATAAACATTTATGTATCATTGAAAAATGATATTTAATTTTAAGTTTTCCATTATTAAATTTATGCCAGTAGATCTCTAAATTTATTAAAGCACTATAATTTTACTATTTTAAATTCAATTCCTAAATTTAATTACAATACTAATACAGTATTTATGAACTAAGAAGAAGATTCACATAATTTTTTTTCCTGCTTTTTCCTTCTTTTATTTAAAAAAAATAAAGCATTGCCGTTTTTTCACCAAATTTAAGCCCACAACGTTATTCAATGCTTAGGAATTATGACACGAATTCATTTTATCAGCAAAGTATTAAATAGATCATTTCTCGTTGTTATACACTGAAGAGCAATTGAATTAGAGATACCTGTCAAGTAACGTGTAGCACCAACTTTCGTCCTGATGACGGCGGCGATTCGTCTCGGCATGGACTCTCCATGATACCGGAAGCGTTCGGAAGCCATACGGTTCCATGACCCCTGAAGAAGTTCCCATAGTTCACGAAGATTTGATGGGGGGAAGGGGGGTTCAGAGCCTCGAACATCTCTACTGATGGCATCCCAGATGTGTTCGATGGGATTGAGGTCAGGTGACCTAGCTGGACAAGGAAGCGAAGCAACGTTGGTGGAGTGTTCATCCAACCATTCGGATACAATTCGGGAGCGATGGCACGGTGCATTGTCTTGTTGCAGGATGAGGTCCCCAGTGGGATGTTGAACACTCACAAGCGGGAAGAAATGGTCGTGTCCTAGATATCCCGGTAACGTTGACCTGTGAGAGACGATGTCACACGTACCAGGGTTCCCATTTCAGTCCACGTAAACAGTCCTCAGACGAGAATGCCATCCCCACCAGCTTGTAGAGTACCTTGCTGGCAAGAAGGATCCATCGCTTCATGTGGCTTGCGCCGTACTCGTATCCTGCCATCCTCATGTACCAACGTGAATCTCGACTCATCAGTCCAGGCAACATTTTTACACATGTCCAGGGTCCAGTGGCGATGTTCCCGCGCCCTTCCTAATCTTTGCACCCTGTGATGTGCGGTCCGCAGTGGTACCCTCGTGGGACGATTGCTTCTGTATCCCATAGCAAGGAGAAGGTTCTGGATGGTGTGGCTGCTTGCAAAATCTTGTGCACCAGCGGTAAGTTGCCGAGTGATTTCTTGCACTGTGGCCCGTCTATCCGCTGTTACAATGCGAGCTAACCGTCGATGACCCCGCTCATCCACACGCTGTTGTCCACGGCAGTTGGCCCTTGCAGGGAAGGTTTTACCGGATTCGACGTAATAACGTTGCACCCGTGACACAGTGGCTAGTGAAAATCCCAGTGCCTGCACGACATTCGAGATGGAGTGACCCATTCGTCGGGGCCCGTCAATTTGCCCATGATCAAATGCGGTTAGATCCTTCGTCTTACCCATACTGCGACCGATTCTTACAGATTCCCGTCGCATCACTCCTTATATTGTCGGATCAATACATACTTCATGTCCTTTCCGTTTACAGGGCCGCCCACAGCGCCACAGTTGCATAACGCCAGCTATCTCTAATTCAATTGCTCTTCAGTGTATTTCATTTTGATAGATTATTTTATTTGAAGATTAAGATTAATAGCTGTAAACAATTATTCTTAAAGGCAATTCATATTAATAGATAATGCTATAGTTTAAACACAAAATTCAACTCCAATGAATAATTTAAATTATTTTTTGACCCATTGATTGTTTTTCTCCAGCTCATCAATCTTTGATTAACTTGCTGCTCAGGCAGCTTTCTCCTCTCTATTTGAACTTTGTTATACATCCTTCTCTTTACGCTCCATATGACTGGCAACGTACTTCCCATTCTTTTTTCACTGTGAATACATCTCCGTGGCAAGTGGAACACAAGAGTCTCCAGCTTCCGCTTAGGAATGTTTTCAAAATATCTCTCTCTGGCTGTGATTTCTTGATTATAACTGTATTTACTTCCAAATGTTTGTTGATCTTCGTAAACTTTCGGTAGCATATGTCTTTTTGGTCCTTTCCAGATTATTTCTCGACTCGTAAATTTCTCAGTTTGAAATCCCAGAAAATTCTTAAAAAAGTTACCACTTGGAAATGTGACCTCGTTTAACCATTTGTTGATGTGGAGTTATCGTATTGTATGAAACCAAATGGCAAGATGAAGATGAAGTCTCTCCTTGATGGGAGAGACTTCATCTTCATCTTTCCAGAGTATAAAGGAAATTTCCAATCCACCATTAATTATTCTCTGGTATAAGACTATTCTTCCAATATCCTATTTTATGTTAAAGTTCCACAGAAATCTGAACAAACATCGAGTCATTTTAAACAAGGTTAATCTTGGAGGGTCATGAAGAACTCCCGCATAGGCACATTTTGCTACTAGAATTATATTGACTAATTTCGCTATACTAGCAAACGAATTTTTTTTATTGATTTTCCAATCTTGTATCTCACGCCCTAGTTTTTGTATGATCGTTCCCCATGCAGTATTGCTGATTCTGTAATGTTTGTAATAAATGCCCAACATTTTAATTTAAGCATAGCTTGGGATACCACCTGTAGTGTCAATTTGTTCCTAATGATAGCTTTTGATTTCTCTATGTTAAGTTTCGCTCCCGTGATTTGTCCATATCTTGTGAAAATTCTCATTGGCTATATAATAGATTTCGCGTTTTGCATGTACAACACAACGTCGTCCACATAGACTGTGTATTTTATAAATTTATTGTTTTTCCTGGAATAGGGAAACTCTGTATCTCTTGATGTTCTTCAATTTTTCTTAAAAACAGCACGATTGTCAATGTGAAGAGTGTTGGTGACAATGGGGAACCCTATTTTATCTCATTCTCGACTGCTATTTCATCCGTTTGTTCTCTATTTATGATAACTTTTGTATTTGATACTGTATGCATCATTGGATATATTTGACAATATTCTCAGACATTCCGTACTTTTGTTTGATCTTTAGTAAGGCTTCTTCATTTACTGTACCAAAGGCTTTTGCCTGATCTAATGAAAAGTTTCCAAATTAAAATTTCCTTTCATTTACCAGAAATATTATATCTTTGGTTAGGAACATCCCCTGAAATATATTTCTCTTTGGCACTGCAGAAAATAGTAATGGACGATAAGGCTGTTCATGACTGTTTTCAATCTCTTATTTAAAACGGTAGCCAGTATTTTATTGTGCACCTTTAGTAGTGTAATTATTTTGATTTTCTCAAATTCTACTTAATTCAATTTCAGCTTTTTTAATAAGTTTGATAAACGACTCTTAAAATATTGTTTTTATTCCAGAATGTAACACTTCATTATACATTTCAGTTAAAAATGTTGCTAGTTTGTCTTTGTGTTGTATGTAAAATTTTACAATGACACCAACCGAGCATGGAGAACCATGGTTTCTCTTTTTACGAATAGCATTTTCCACCTCTTCTTTTATTACTTGTGCACCCAGAACTTCATTGTCTAGCTCGTCCCCTTGGGGAAACACTAAAAATTGTACTATGTCGTCCAAGCAAACCTCTTGTCATTTGTACAATGTTCTGTAAAAATAAATTGCTTTCTTTATCGTGTCACACATTTGGTTTCGTGAGTCTGTATATTCCAGAGGCAACGACATTGCCTTATATCGTTTTTTGTTCTTTTGATAAATATTGACAGAATGCTCTTCCATAAGTAATTTTTTAACTTCAATTTGCTTCCTAATTTTCACCATTCTTTCCATTATTGGATCCTTAATTTCTCTCTTAACTTCAAATATTTCTCTTTCATTAGTGATTTGAACATGGCCTCTAATTAATGATCTCAGCATGTTCGTAAGGAATCTGTATTGTTTTCTTTTTTCTTCCGCTAGTTCTCTCCCTTCTTTCTGTAAATACTCTTTTAACTTATTTTTAAAATTTAGCCACGAACAAAATTTTGAATCCTAATGAACATTTAAACTTTCAGTTATACTTTCTAGTTTTAACTTAGTACGTTCTATATTCAACAGAGAGGGATTCAGCCTCCAAAGCATGAGAGGTCCTTCCTTGTGTGAGGAAAATTAATATTACACATACGCAATCTGTGATCTGAGACGTGAGAGTCTCCAACATTTGGATCAGTTATATCTATGTTTCGGAATGAAGATACATCTTGTGTGCAAACATACTCTGTTCTTGAGGCACTGTAGTGCAAAGTCCTCCAAATGTCATACAGGCCGTTTGCTATGACCCAGTTATTAAAATAATTTGCTGCTATCATCTAATATGAAATATGGAAGGGAGTCAAAAAACTGTCTACGATCAGTAGATGTAGGGGGAGTGTAAACACATACGACCTTTAAGAGACAATTATTTACTTCGAAAATTGCGGAGACCACACGTCCCTCTGCATCAAATTGAAAGCCTGTTGGATTGCCAGTTTTATACAATATCAAAACACCCGCAACACCGGAGTTTGAAAATGAAAATATACACTTATATGACGCGAGTACTTTAAATTGGGAGATGTCTTTGAAAGACTTAAAACGTGATTCTGGTACACAGCAGAAATCAATTAGCTTCAGCGACAAGAAACCGTCTAACCAATTTATTTTTTCAACTTTTTTCAATCCGGCAATGTTGAATGATACGATTTTAGAAGTGCATTTTGTAATGAATTATATCACAATCTATTCCTTATACTTGGTTAAATTAATTTCATTTTAAACTTTCCCAAATTTATGGAACACAACGTTTTAATACACAGTTATTATCAGGCTGTTGCATTCGTCATCTGAGGACCCCATGTAATTAGTTGACTTCTCCGAGCCTTTGGACTGACTCCAAGATTAATCTGATTCAATTATATTTGCTCCATAAGTTTCATGTATTCTTTTTCCTTGGAGATCTTCCTCTGAATCGCTGAAATGTTTTTCTTTTGTTTCATATTTCTCCTTTTTCTTTCGTGTCGATTGCTTCTCCTGCATTCCTCATTTTTGCAACAAATACTCATTCCTCTTTTCTTTACTTATTCTTTTTTACTACTCGGCTCTTGAGAGTCAGCTTTTGTTTTCTCTCTCCCCTGTTTTATTTTTATTTTTTGTGACGTTGTTTCTGTCTCTTTTACTTTCTGTGAAGAAAGCGTTTTAGCTCTTGTAATACATTGTCTGCTATGTTTCTCTCTCTCTGTCTGTTTCTCTTAATCTTTTTCACTAGAACTGTATATTTCCCTATGAAGCAGGGATCTAACACCTGCTTATGTGGTGTTTACAAGACTCTGCATCAATTGACAACCCAGAATCGTCTGAAATAGCTGCCATGTGCATGTGTAACTGCTTCTGTTTGAATTTCAGTTGTTTTATCATTAACGTCTCCCAAAATGGTTTTTCACTATCTTTTTCACAGTGTTCTCCTTTGATGCTAACTCTGTTTCCAACTCCGCCTCGTATTCCACATTCTCTTCTTTGTTCATCAGTTATCCTGTGTCTTATTAGTGGCAGTAGTCATTGAAAATGTGCATTTGCTGTAGACAGGACGCCTATGTTTCTCAGACCCATAAATTCCACAAGGCAACTCACACGGCTCCTAATCATGGTCTAGTGTTTTACTAGACCATGATTAGGTAGTGGAGAAATCTTGTGATATCTCATATTTTTCTGCTCCCGCTTCTTTCTCATTGTTTCTCTGAGAGAACACCAAGAAATTAGCTCTTAGCTTAATCTTCGTCTGTTTATCTGAGCGCTTTATGCCCTCTTACTTGGTCGGCAAGACTGCTTCAGGACAATCTTTCATGAGGAAATTCCGCGTGCAGCTGAAGTACAAACGCAACGTTGTCGCATTTTACGATGAAGGAACGCTGTCATTGATTAAGATTAACAGGACTGCTCTGAAAAGGTTGAGCGACTAATAAGAGATTTACGGTACGGCTAAATCGTTTCTACCACCACATTACGTCTGATGGTGCTGCGGAACAGCCTCAGTTGCTGCAACTACATTTCTGCCACAATTTCCTCGAATCAAGTGTGAAATATTTCCGAAAGGTTCTACTTTTGTACCTCTTGAAGGACAGCTACGAAAGCTCAAAAATTATTTTACGTGCGCTGCTTCTAATCATATGCACGACCGCACGTGGTCTACACATTCTGCAAGTTTCTGTCAGAAGTCACGCCTTTCCCCTGGCGTGTGATCTGATTCAAACTCGCAAAAAACTCGGGGAAGGTAGCTCTAGGGTCTGGTGGAATTACGTGAAGAACAGACAAGGACCCGGTAGAGAAATAAACTACACTCGCTAAAGTTCCACTACATGTCTCAATGAAGGGAAGATTTCTGGTTATTGGAGCAATGCATGCTGCTTGAAAAAGTAGGCACTGATGATATCAGGTACTATAGAACTATGAGCCTCCTATCAGTGCTTTATAGAATTCACACTGAGATTCTTTCACATCGCTTGAATAAGTAGACAAGTACACATGACTTGACATCGCTCGATAAGTAGACCTACTTGGGTCCTTCGGTATTGTGTTAACATCTTTGCTTGCTCTCACGGTGTATTTTGAGTACACTATCCACAGTGCAGTAGGCAGGACTTGTTTTAGAGCGTACTCTCAATTTCTAGGTATAAACATATAAGCTGACACCAAACGTGTCACTCTCAACAATTTCTTAACTGTCTGTTAGGCTGTGAGGTGATATATAGGTATACTATTCGATTTCCCTGAGTGGTAGTTCCAAGCACACTTCAGATTGAAGAAGTGTTTCGGAATCAGCTCATATCCTCTTTTGGAGGTAGGCAATATCATTTGATTGAAAATAGAGGGTACTAGAGATGTTACATTGTTTATGAAGCAATATCAGAAGAAAGCTGCTTTTCTGTTTCAGATTTATTACATTGTTTATGAAAATGTAACAATTTCTGAAGATAATCGATTTCCTGTTTCAGATTTGTATCACAAAGTGTAACTCAAAGTTCTTTTTTTCTCAAAAAAAAAGTCGCGTTTTTAATTACGTTTATTAGTTACGTTTTTTTTTCTAAAATATTTAGCACTCAAAATTCATTTTTTAGCAAAATAATCATAATACTGGATCTATTTCAAGTTTGTTTAAATTTTGCCATAATCTTAAATTACGGTCACAGATGTACCTTGAAATGATTAGTGCCGTTTATTAAGACTGAAAACAATTTCAGCGAGATAAGACGAAATATTGCAGCCACTCGGAAGCAAACACTACCAATAATATCTCGAACTAAAATTCAGAAGGAAGCATCTCTCTAATTCGCGGGGAGAAGTGAGATACCACAGTTTTCACACAGACAACCACCTTACCTTTATGTGAAACAGCATTAAATAATTCAGTGGACTAAATATTTTTTTTCATTAAATTTATAGCTTCACTGAGCATATTTTGAATGTTGAAGTGTATTTTTAGTATAATGTTCGCTTCGACTGTATGTAGGTGAATGCGATAGTCTCTGCTTGCTATTTTGGTAACACACTTCAACCCAGTTACGCTTCTGTTCGATATTATCGTCGATCGCCTATGTAAAAATAAAATGTGTGTTGTCGTCCTAAGACAAAATTTCCAGGCAGAGTCGTTATTGCATTGCACGAGGATATTAGTGCTATCTATTCTCGCGGTTATCAAAATAAACTACGTGGGTTTACAGGTGATGTGAATAGAGACCGCCGCCCCGCTGGCGCAGTGGTCTATGCGATAGCTTCTAATCATTCGTCCGAGATGGGTTCGGGTTCGAATCACCGATAAGGCACGGAGGTTTTTTTGTCATATGGCACTGGCTATATCTCTTCCCTGGAAACAGAGCCCCTAAATTAGGGACGGGCGACTGCTTATAGCCTATTGAGTTGATCACGGTGGTCGTTAAAACTCGAATAAAAAAAGGACAGAAAAACATAGAATAACCATGATAATATCTTCTGCGTATGCAAGGCATATATATATATCACTTTGTGATATGAGCAATCAGTACTTTGCGTTCTTACTGAGCTTACCGACATATCTACAACGGGCATCCTAAAAGCTATGTCTGCTCCTTAATAACTTTTGAAATTTTGAAGTGATTTTAATGAAACTGCTTTTACATCTACTATGATATGTTACCAATGTGGGAACAAATTGTTTTCAGAATCAGAAATAAAGATCATGGATGACAGATAAAGGAATAGTCACTTATGGTTACAGGTATAGTCAAGTTTTCAAGTTATGCATAGATTTTCCGCTACGGAACGTAGAAATAAATTGCGTTTACCCAGATTTTTCTTTTTTAAATCTCCGACATGAAAACTTCTTTTTGCAGCGGATACAGCTCCCGATGAATAATTTTCTGCACATATTTTGCAATATTTGGTAGGGAAATGTTTGGCCACCAAGGGACGTAAGAATTCATTTCTGCCTCTGATGCCTTTGCAGCAAAATCTGATATTCTAAGATCTCAATTGAAAAAATTCGTTCGTGGCCGGATACCACACACGTCGATACGGTTTTTCGACTATTTTCTTCCTAAATTAGTGCACGGTTTTTCCGCCAGTGGCGTTGATGTATAACTTAATTATGTCAATACATCTGCTTCTATGAGTTCGATTTCAAATATTCCTTCTTTGTTGGATAGACTTTCGAATGAGAAATGTTATTCATATAATTTCAGAATTTTCCAGTAATTCATAGACTTTCCGCTAGCAGGCGTAGAGATAAATTGCGTTGTCCTCAATATGCCTGCTTTTAAAACAAAAACGTATTACAGTATGGCATACAGCTCCTGATGGAAAATGTTTCGCATATAATTCTTAGAATTTGGTGAAAAGTGGTTTGGTCAATAGGGTGCGTTAGCGTTAATTTCTACTTCTGATGTATTTGCAGCAAAATCTGAGCTCATGTAAACTCGATTGAAGAAATTCTTTCGTGGACCGATATCGTTCACATCGAAACACCTTTTAAGAATACTTTCACCTTAAAACAATGCATGGTTTTCGGCCAGAGGGCTTAAACCATTACATCCTTCTTTTTTATCGATTCTCTGCTTCTAAGAGGCCGATTTAAAAAAATATTTCCTTGTTGGAGAGTATTTTCGCCGCGAAATGTTTCTCATATAATTTCAAATTTTTCTAAATACACAACACTGCCACCAGAGTGCTTATGGTCACGTTTCAGTTTACAGAAATATCTGCTAGACTAAAAGCTGGATTGCAAAACTCCTTTCTTCCGTCAAATACTAACTGTACACCCCGTGTGCTCAATTTCTTCTCAAAATAATGCACAATTTTGGCAGCTAAGGGTTCAAAGGCCTAATTTGTTTTTCTCAATATCACTGCTTCTACACGTGCCATTTTAAAGTTTTTTTCAACGCTGGATATCATTTACCTTGTGCAACACTTTAGGCTAGTGTATGAGGATTTTTGCAGTTCGCAGTTGTGTCCATTGTTGGTGTTTCTGTGCTTCAGTTTGCAGCTGTATCGCCGCTGCTAAGATGGCATACAACAAAGAAGTAATTTCTATTTAGATATGTCTTCTTTGCTGTATGCCATTCGCTATAATAAATATGGGGGCCCACTTTATATAAAGGAAAAATTTCCCACCAATTGCGTAAAGGTCAGTTCTTTACTTTTTGTTTTTTTCGTTATCCCTTCTTCCGGGAGACGTATTTGAAAAGTGCGTTTTCTTTAGTATAGCCTTTTCCATGAAGAATATTTTTCGCCGATTTTCAAATTTTCCATTCTGCAAAATTGCTCCGCTAACAGGAGTAGCCTCCTGTCATGTTTCCTTCTATATTGCTTCTTTTAACTATTCTATTTGAAAATATCTTTGTTTCTCATACCTTACATGTGTTATGAGAAACTTTCTGTGCGTCATATGCTGATCTTCGTAACATGCTTCTTAGTCGCTGGTGGAACTGAGTATATATATTATTTTCTGGAAGTTTTCTGGATTGTTGAATCCGATGAATTGTTTTGCTAAACGGTTCCATTGATTTTGAGCAGCTTTGATGAATTTAATTTTCGTCACAACGGATTCAAGAGACTTGCTCATTACAACCGAAAATTAGGTGTCATTCTTCTTGTTCATTTATTTACCGAACGCCTATTTTTTCAGACGATCTCAAATGAAATGTATATAAAAATATGATATAATAATTGAATTTTGGGGATCTTCAATTTGTGCATGTCTTACATATACCGAGCTATGAGCAAAACCGAAATTTTGGTGGAAACAACAAGTGAATTTCATTAGCAATGATTACATGCCTCCTTATTTTTATTTCTACTGAAGAAACTCATTGAAGTACAGCTGCCGAATATCTTGTTAATTAGTAGAGATAGGATTTCGGCGTTCAGTATGCAAGACAAAATTTTATGCGGGCACGTATATGGATCCCAAATCTGATCACAAACATGTGAAATCAACTTATTTTCACGCACCTTATGTGCACTCTCTAGTACGTAGAAACCCTTTCTGAACGCAATCTTGAATCTTGCACGCAAACCAAATATCTTCCCCGAAATGAAAGCAAAATTTACTTTTTTTTAATGTAAAATTTGCAGTTAATCGACCGTTTCTTTATGTGTACATCTGAGAGTGAATCCACGAGGAAGGGAAGTTACAGAAGTACGGATTAGTGCATTTATTTCTCTCCCTCTGTCCCCCTCAATGAAATAGGCGCAGTCCAGAAGAAGGAGGAAGAAGAACGAAAGCAGCGCGCTCATGAGTTATTTCGCATTCATTTTCTCTCCCTTTAGCAGCAAATATAAGTAAAATCCAAAAATTTAAATTCTACGGTATTCTAAAAAACTTAAAATGAGGCGTTTGCAACTCATCATACTCTGATTTTTCGTACGCATTTTGACAAGAAAATGATGGTGGAAGATAATCACCAAAAGCTGTCATTAAAGAGATACGTGGTGTCCGTCACTCACAAAATGAAGAAAGAAAGTAGAACCAAAACCAAGGAAAACAGTACAAATGTCCGTTCATTGCGGACGCTTTTCGATAAGCATCTAAGAAAGTCGATCAAGTCAACCAGTTTAATGTTGATATTGCCGCTGTTCTAATGGAATCAGGAATCCCTTAGTCTAAAGTAGACCATCCTTCCCACAAAGGATTTCTGGAGAAATATACGCAAAGGAAAATCCCCGATAACAGCACTCTGAGGAAGAAGTACGTGGATGTGAATTATGATGCCACTATACTTAAGATCAAAAGCATCATAGGATATTTTTCAGTGGTATTCTTTCTGGACGAAACAACAGATGCTCAAAAGAGGTATGTCCTTTCCATTCCTGCTGATACTTTGAACGGAGAACCATCTCGCTTCATGTTATTCAATAATGCTTTTTCTAAGTTGTGGCCAGAATTTCATTATGACAAGGTACGTTTGGTGGTCACAGCTCAGGCGTCTTGCATGCTGAAAGCATTTTCGCACCTGAAGCCTCTCTATCCCAACATATACCACGTTACCCGCTTGGTGCTCTCCTTGAGTAGAGTTTGGAAGCCGTGAGGGAAAAGTACGAAGTTGCAAACCAGTTCATTGGATTAATGAAGAAACTGCTGCGTAAGGTCCCAACGTGAATCAATATGTTCCAGCAAACAACCAAACTTGCCCTTCCTTCAGAGCCTGTGAACATTAGGAGGGGCACCTGGATCTCTGTTGTTTTTTTTTGGCAATGGGCTATTAGTTTCGTCGTGCATCGTGTGTGACGAGCTCTCACATTTTCAAAGTGTTTATGTGGAAATATCGTGCGTGGGATGGTTTAGAGTGGCGTGACGTGTTCATGAATGTCCCGTGTTTCTTTTGATGAAGTTTGAGGGCGCTGGGTGTTATAGTTTGTTCATACGAAGCGTTTCATTTTGAGTTTGTGCTCGCCGTTGACGAGTGCTGCAAATGGCGATTACCGTCGTCCATGTTGCACGTGCCGATCGAGAGGAGGGTGTTCGAGGTGGAGCGGGATCTACTAATAAGACATCGCCGAGTGTTTCTCCCATGACCTCTGAGAGGGTTGTCATGGTGATTGACCCGAGTTTCTCAAGAGATAAGATTCCAACTCGTCAAACCGGTTTTGGAAATCAACAGAGTTTGTCTTCGTGTGTCATTGCTGAAGGAGTTTCTTCGGGGATAAGGATGCAGGAGGGTGTTGCTATGGAGACAGGAACTAGCAGTTGGGCATCGGTGGTTGCATGGAGAATTCTGATAACACGAGTAATCAGCGCTTCGCTTCAGAGATTGAGTCCCAGGGAAATCGGTTTCGTCTCACTTTCGAAAAGGATTCCAAGGTATGTCAAGATTTTCATGATCTTTCTGAGAAAACTATTATTTTCCATGCCTTACTTCGTTACCTGTATATTTGCAAGCTTTGGAAGAACGAGTGTTGAGAGAGGCAATTAAAGGAATCGGTCGTAGTAACCGTGGTATATCAGTGATGTTTATAAATAGTGTCGATTTTAAACTTGTTTTAAAGTACGGGATTTCTATAAATCATCAAATTTTGTATCCTGCTTATGCACGTGAACGACCGATCACTGTTACTTTGTTCCCGGTGCCACTTGAGGTACCGGATTCTGCGTTGATAGTTATTCTCTCTCAGTTTAGCCGGGTGGTGGACCCAGTTCAGAGAGCTATAGAAGCCCCGAAATCATCAAATTATTGTCATGTTGGTGGTTTGAAGCGGTTTCTTCGTGTCATCTTTCCGAGTGAATCATCTCTTCAGACTTGTCATAAGGAGATTGAAATTGTATTGGATTCCCATAGTTTCATGTTTAATATCTACACTGAAATTTTTTGTTACGCTTGCAATGGAAGAGGGCACATTCGGGCTAATTGCACGTATGTACATAGGCCACCCTTGAGGAAGAGTCTCTTTGACTCCCATGAGGTAAGAATTGCTGTACATGAAGATAGATCAGACTTAGAACATGTAATTACACATGCCATTGACCTGGTTTCTACTGTGGCTGAGACTTGTGAAACCCGAGTGGTGGATCCGGTAGAGACGATAGAGAAGACATTGATTGAAATGCCGACTTCTTTGGATCCTGGGACGCAGACAACAGCAAATATTGGTACTTTGGGCAATGCTGACTTACAGAAATGTTCAGTAGCATTGCAGAATCTCGCAGAGGACTCAAGTACAGCTTCGACATTTAAACGGCCCCGCATTGATTCAAGTGGTGATCCGTTAAAACGGAGCAAAGCTAAAGACTATCTTCAACCGGAATTTATCCCTCGTGTAGATCTTTCTTTTCTCCTGGCTCCTGATTTTGACGAAGATAGAGATAAGCCATCACGGTATTGTCCTGTCATGGAACTTATTGCATCTTGCCCTGATTATGACGAAACTTTGTTTTTTTTTCGAATTGAAAAATTGTTTTGTGCCTAATAAAAAGATACGTCCACTCACTCCGTAGTTTTACGAGTTAAATATGTATAAGTTAAATGCTACTGTACATCGTTTGGATGCCGTGTTAAATTGTATAATTACGAAAAATCCTGTTCTTGAACTTTTAGACACTTATTACGAAACATACTATAAACGTATAAACGATGTTAAAGCTTACATAAAGAGACATAATGTGGTTGACGATAGTGTCTTTGATGTGTAGAGATGTTTCAGATGTATTCCTTGATATTGGTTTCCTTTTTTCTTGCAGTGTTTTTGAAATGTTCTTGGACTTTAATAGATATGGATTTCTGTTTACTTATGTTTTAAATTAGCGTTGTTAATTAATGATTCAGTTTTTCAGGTAGCTTTGTTAGTAAAATAATGTAATGTTGTTGTGTTTTACGGCACTGGCTCTCTCCCTTCCCTGGAGCCAGTGGCCCTAAATTTGGCACGGGCGACTGCTTATAGCCCACTGAGTTGCTCACGGTGGTCGTTAAACCTCCAATCAATATGTCAATCAATCAATCAAGCACCTGGATCTCTGCTGTGGTATACTACTGTCTGAACTTTGCGGAGATCAAGAATTTCATTGCCTAACTTGAAGAAGATGGTAGTGCAGCACTTACAAAGATCAAGAGTCTCGTGGGCAGTAAGGATCTGTAAAAAGTGTGCTATATAGGCATATAACTACAAGTTCATTGTAGACCACATCAAGAAGCTTGAAGAACGTAACCTATAAAAGCAAATACAGTGAGATATTTTTCAGGAGATGGAAAGCCGTGTAGGTGACTTTGCCAAGACAAATCTCGAAAATTCTCTTCGGAAGAACCCAGACGTCATTGCCTTCGTGAGTGATAACCAAGATCTTGATATTCGCTTAAGACCAAGTTTGCGCCTCTAGTGAGCATGGAGGTGGATATATCTTTCTCTCAGTACAAAGACTCTTAGAAAGACAAGCGGCAAAATATTTTCCAGAACATTGAAAAAATGTGTATTGTGTGACAGAATTAATTGGTATGGAATGAAAAGGAAAGAAATGATATAGAAATAACTGGTAAGTCAATTTATTTTTATTGCATTAAATGATTGGGAACGTTAAAATATTGGGTTGTTCTACATTTAATATCTTACGCAATAGGAAAGCAAATTTGCGCGCAATGTAGTAAAACATTGCATGCAAGAATCCTAACTCTATTATTAGGTATAAGATTTATAGAATTTGTAATTAAGTTATTTATTCATTTGAATTTCAATATTTATCATGTACTTCGTAAGAATTCACTTTATTTTCGGTTTTTTATAAGAAAATTATTTTATAATTGGGAAAATTAATAACCTTTTTGTTCCAGTCCTACCTTGTCCAGATATTATATTAAGAACGCGTGTATAAGCGAATGACTGAAAAAAAATTACCCTAAAAAAAGTGCAGTACACTACCATCTCTTCACACTCCCTGCGTCTCTCTCTAATTTCTCTCTAATTCATCATACCATTCGGTTGCACTAAAAGGGCGCAGACCATTCAGACTGCGAATTGGCGCGTCAAACACCCTATTATTTGGGTAATCTTGTTAGTTTCTAATTCTATTACATTAGTAATGTATAAAACGAAGTTTAATAATACATTCACTGCTGTCTATTTTCGTTCATGAGCTGCCTTTCTTAGATTGAAACTTAATTCTTTGCAATTTTCTTCATTGTGCAGAACGTACCGCTAATGATTTTCATTACTTTACCCTTCCGGCAGCTTGAACTCATTCAGCTCGTACACAGTAAATTATTTTTCTCCCACAGCGGCTTAGTTGTGCAGAGGTCGTTTCCTGATATATGTTCTCCAACCGTTCGATCGTGGTTAGCACGGGGCCACCAGCTAGCTTTAACAAAGGCTTAATTGAGGTGGGTTCATTGTCTGGGATACCTCAGCCAGTGGCTTAAACGTGCTCGCGGCGTTCATTGTCAAGGCGCATATTCGTTTAAGATACTGTGATCAGTGTTCCACCTGGACCATGACCAGATGTGACACACCTGTACTTGCTGATTTCTGGATTAACATAAAAATGAAAGGTTGCATTTTTCAGCAGTTTACTGTTTGCTAGAATTTTAAACTTCATTTACTCTTACTATGATTACATTTAATTCTAACAGAACTAACAATACTAATTCTAAACTTCTTATTTTCACCTGCTTCTGTGCTAAACGTTACATAAACATTCCTTCACATAAGCACATTTCAAGTTGCAACGAACAAACAATCCCTCCACCCAGTTGTAACCCTTTGATTTCTTAATGCTTCTTGGGAAAATGATTTTGGGTAGCTAGCTTTCTCCCAAAAGTGAATTTTTAAGTGTGTGTATGTTTTCGGGAAACTATTTATCTTTCTTGCACTCGTGTAAGCAAGCTATTCACATAATATGGATTGTGATACAAAGAATAAAAACGCTGGTTAACTTATTTATGTTTTGTATATATACAGTATGTAATATGAGTGTAGGATTC